>JALIRR010003856.1:2500-40184 GCA_023091755.1 Montipora sp. Colony 1 RG-2022 | reverse complement strand
AGTTTTGGTTCTGCCTGCATATCCTGCTGACCGGAGATTATGAGTAATGACATACTTAGAGGAGTATGTTGCAAGAACTGCTTCACTTAGAAGCTCTGACCATACTACTAGTAGACTTTTCCTTAGCTATAGTAAACCACATCACCCTGTTTGTCAAAGTACTATTTCTAGACGAGTCAAAACAGTAATGAAGAAAGCAGGTATAGATACTGAGAGTTTTAAGCCACACAGTACCAGAGCGGCTTCAACTTCAGCTGCTCTTAGGAAGGGAATACCCCTAGAAACAATCATGGCTGCTGCAGGGTGGTGTGCAGAATGTACTTTTGCCACTTATTATACGAAAGATGTCAAAGAGGATGCTGCATTTGGACAATCTATACTAAGCTGTTAGCTGTAATATTGTCTTTCATGTCCATGTATGTTATTGGAGGTTCCAGCAAACCTATCCCTGTTGTTGTTATGGATAGTTTGTCCGGTTGTTGGTTTGTGCAAGGCCCATGTGCTTGAAAGTCTCACGGGATCTCGAATATGCAAATGAGGAGGTAGAATTAAAAAATTAAACAAGCCTTACCTGTAAGGTGAGGTTTGATTGGAATTCTACCTCCTCATTGCTGCATAGAGAGATCACGTGCCCACCCCAAGATTGGGAATCTACCCGCCCATTCAAAATGGGCTAATGTCTTTAAAGGATGATCTTCACTACGCATGCGCTCTCTCTCACGTGATCTCTCTATGCAACAATGAGGAGGTAGAATTCCAATCAAACCTCACCTTACAGGTAAGGCTTGTTTAATTTTTTTAATTAAGTGTTAATGTACACTACGTATTTTGGGTAATTCATTTAAACAGGAAAAATCGAAAGAAAGTTCATGAAGAGATGAAGAGAAATCTGTATCAGATATACAGAATTTAGCAGTAAATAAGTTGTTTTGGTGGAAAACAGTGTACTGCGTGTCAAGTCGCATTTCCGCCGGTGTGGTGTAAGATGGTTATATATACACCACTCGCAAAGCTCGTTTAGGGCACTCGTTATAGCTTAACTGGTCTACAGACTTGCCTGTACTATACAGTAGTTGTTATCTGCATATAAAAACATCGTAGCTGATGTTATCGCTGTTGGTAGGTCGATTGTAAAGAGTGCAAATATCGTAGAGCCAAGAACTGATCCTTACGGAATACCGCCATGCTGCTAGCACAGTTAACAGACGTATACTGCCTTTTGTTATTAAGTTGAATTGTGTAAGTCGTGTAAAGTATGGCCTGCTCGTATTTAAAGTTTGGAAATATATCTTCTGGCTTCAGTATTTCAATTATCTACGAAGTACAGACGTAATTTTGTTCCTAATCGTTTATATATCTGATGTGGGGAAAAAATGGTTAATAATCTACCGGATTACGCAAATCAATCAACCAAACATCCCATTCATCTTTGCTCATGGTACTTAGGGGTGATTTGAAGGCTTTTTAAATCTTACATCGTTATTAAAGAAAGAAAATACGTCACGTAAAACGGCGCATAAATCACGTGACTGCGGTAAATTTAATGGTGGCTGATCATAACATCCAGCCTGAATGTTCTCATAAACTGTCTCTTATAGACATCTGTGTATCGAAGGGTGGATAGCGCTATGCACCGGATAAATCACTACCCAGCGGATAAACGCTAGCAAAACCAATTGAGTTATTCAGTGGATAGTGATCTATCCGATCCGGGGGAGTATAAGAGGGTACGGATGGGGATAACGGAAGAGAGAGCTTGGCGGCATGAGCGCGATAGATTGTGTCTGTGACGAAAATTCAAAATATAATTTATGCGAAGTTAATAGCTGAGGTGAAATGGCATTAGACATCCCAAAACATTGATTTTAGCAAAACGGTAATTACATAACAGTGCTTAAAACGACTGTGCGAGGTTTCCAGACGGTGCGAGCTTGACGTTGAGTTTGAATTCAACCGGCGAATCATCAACAATCTTCGGCCGCCTCAGCTCTCAGTCGACCTCATCGGCCCCCTCGTTCTGCCACTTATAAACTCTGTCAGCAGTAATTTCAGTTGATCTTGAGGAGTTTTACTTGCTCTTACAATAGCGAAGTCTGAGGAGAAATTGCGATAGGAATGGATTTGAAAGCCGTGTTTTATCATTAGCGCCAACTGGAAATTAGTGAAGTTTTCTAGTTGGGCGGTACAAAACGACATAATACTGTTCCAACTACTTTCCCTTGTCAAAATATTGAATGTTTCCCTCTTAAAAATATCATTTAAAATATTGAATGTTTCCCTCCTAAAAAGCATCCTAAAAAGCATTGTAAAGCGTCTCCCTCTTTAAAAAATAAAGATAAGATATTGAACAGGCCGGGTCAAAGAACCAACCACAATTTGAACGAAAAATATAATTGTGTTGGCGGAAATTAAACAATGGCTCACCTCACGCGTCCAGCCGAGATTTTGGGAGTGAGCGCTGGCTCATTTCCCGAAACAGCTGCTTGTAATCTAGCCTAATTCCAGTTAACACAAACGGGTCTTTTTTAAATCAAGGCTTAAAACTTGTGTCATTTATTATTTAGTTAACACAAATTTGAAATCCAAAGATAAAGAAGAATTGATTTTTTGGTTATATTAGCATTTTTATGTTTTCACATCTCTTTCACGTATATATATTCCGTCTACTAAAAATAGCGATATTTCTTGTTTACAAACATTGATGTCGAATATTTCTATTGATATTGAAATTTACGGAGGCCCACAAGGGTCAATTAGCTTTATTTCACAACATATTTCGAATTATTAAGTACGCATTTAAAATTGAGCACAAATTATGCACAACACATTCCAATTTCTTCGAAACACATTTTGTATTCACTACACATTCAGAAATCTTTACAACACATTTCAAAATCTTCGCAACACACAACACATTCTCCCCAGGACTCCAAGTGTTGGCAGAGAAAAAGGAACGGTTACGCAGCTGCTGCTCCTCCTCCTTCCTTCGACGCCATGTTTTGTTCCACGTGTGGAGAGTCTTTTCAAGTTTCGTTCAAATTTTGTCCTAAATGCGGGAAGAATCTTTCAAATAACAAAGAATTAAAGGTGCGACATGAAACCAGCGGCAAAAAGATTGTCTTTTAAAGAAACGAAGGAGAAACAACGGGTCACGTCTTTCAGAAAGAAACCTGGCAGAGGAAAAGGGAGCGGCAAACAGCAAGATCTCAGTGATCTTGTCAAGATGAGTATCGGTATTATGGTACCGGGTAGCAGTCAGCTATGGAGTGTGCGAGGGAAAAGCTTAACAGTAAATGTCCCGAAAAATGCGACAGCAAGCATGCTTCTCGAGGCTGAGGCGGAGAAGCACAAAGCACACTCAAAAGACATCATAAAACAACAGTTTAATTATTTGTTGCTTTATGAAGATTGCACTGAGGTAGAAACTCTTAAGGAATGAGTCAGTGCATTTGGCCAGTTTGACCTTTGAATCTTCCCAAGTCTTTAATTCTAAGAGGCTTGGGGGGGGGGGGGGGGAATACCGCCCTATAATGGCCTATACGGGAAGGCTCCACCCGAAAGGGGTACTTTTTTCACGCTTCAGGTATATGAAAGGGTAGGGATTTCACGAGTCGAAGTATATGTAAAGGTAGGGAAATCTACCATTTAGGTATTTAAAAGGGCCTTTCATTAAAATATTTCGGAAATTCCCACGGAAATTCAGAATGTCTGTTAAGACATCATCAGAGATTTTCTCGTTTACATCTCTCCACGCGAAAGATCACGTTTGAAGCAGTACAAAGGGTCTATTGACCTTCTGCATTTTAACATTGTGATTTGTTTGCGTTAATCTTCGTTCTGAAAAGCATGTAAATGTATTTTAAAAAGACACTGGATTGGCTTTGTTAAGGTTGCAAAGAAAAGCAATCGCTGTTTGTATGCCTGATGTCCGGAGTATCTTGACTCCCGCCTCAACGTGAGGTGAACAAATAACACTGCTTTAGGTTAACATCTCTTCCGGTATTACTTTATGTTCTCCTGTAATATTCCCAAGGAATCAAAACACAACATCTCCCCTAACGTCTAAAAACCAAAAAAAATCGAAAACAGTTTCTTAAATTAGTGTTCATGAGAGGTAATATCGTTCATTAACTTCATTCTAGGAAGGGGATGCAGTGTTCTTAAGTAGGTTTGTGAAAGGGGTACTATTTTCAAGTGGAAGGTATACGAAAGGGGTAGCATTTGGCAATGGAAGGTATACGAAAGGGGTGTCTCTTCTGCCAAAAATGGTATATAAATGGGGAAGGGGTCGGACCTCGGGACGGAGCCTCCACGCAGTAATTTTTTTTAGTACCATCCACCTCGGGCATTGAACCTTTTCTGTGGCTAGCTTTCGCAATGAATTTTCACAAGCACCATCTTGATTATCTTGAGTAGTAGAAGTACTTGTAGTAGGTCCAAAGGTAATACTGTATCCATGTTGTTGTCCTCAAACTCTATATCTCCTGTAATGTCAGTACAAAAGTCTAATGATGCATATATATCATGTGAAGATTGTTTTGGTACAGGTGAAGATGATGACCTTTCAATGATTTCATTGATGTCATTGGTTTTGTTGAGGGCTGCCGTAAGTAGTGTCGATTCTAGTGGGAAATAAGGTTGCAATCAGGTTGTGCTGCAATCTTCATAAAGCAACAAATAATTAAACTGTTGTTTTATGATATCCTTTGAGTGTGCTTTGTGCTTCTCCGCCTCAGCCTCGAGAAGCATGCTTGCTGCCGCATTTTTCGGGACATTTACTGTTAAGCTTTTCCCTCGCACACTCCATAGCTGACTGCTACCCGGTACCATAATACCGATACTCATCTTGACAATATCACTGAGATCTTGCTGTTTGCCGCTCCCTTTTCCTCTGCCAGGTTTCTTTCTGAAAAACGTGACCCGTTGTTTCTCTTTCGTTTCTTTAAATTGTTTAAAAGACGATCTTCTTGCCGCTGGTTTCATGTCGTACCTTTAATTCTTTGTTATTTGCAAGATTCTTCCCGCATTTAGGACAAAATTTGGAGTTTGTTGTGCATAATTTGAAATGCGTACTTAATAATTCGAAATATGTAGTGAAATAATGCGTAGTGACCTTTTTGGGCCACCGTAGAAACTTTGCCAACCACGGAACAAAGGTAATTATTGTTTCAACGGCCAATTAGCTTCTGGTTGGCATATTAATAACAACGGGTGACGTAACGAGACATATCGCTATTTAGTATATAGTAAATTAGTGCATAGCGTTGAAGGCGCTCTCTGATTGGTCACCCAAACTCCTAATATCCTTTGCTAGTCACGTCCGAGCAACTCGCGCGCGAATTGCGCCCGTTGAAGAAATAAATGAGTCAACATCATCTTTTTTGTGCTATATTGTCTCACTGTTTTAGTTTATACTAAAACAAATTCGCGGCTCGGTAAATACCCACCACTAGTCACCATCCTTAAAGCCGACTGAGAGTCATTAGGGGCGTGGTTAAAGCAGTAAGGAAGGCTAAGTGTGATGAGAATCAAGCATTTCCCAATTTCACTTCAAGCGCTTTCATGGGTGAATCAATCTTTTTTGCATGTGCTCACATTCAATAAAAGCAATTTTAGTTAATTAAGCAGTTTATGTAGTCCAACAATCCATGTAAGCTCTTTCTGTTTTGTATTCTTTTATGTAACGAGGGGTTCCAGGTCCTATAAGCCCAATGGTTTCTTCTGGGCTCCCTTGCCATGTGATAATTTCTTTTTTATGCTGTACTTCGTAATGTATTGTGGCTAAATAAACTGAACTGAACTGAACTGAATTTATGGTGGGAAGGGAAATGACAGCAAGCGGTGTAATATTTTCGCGTTCATCGCTGTTCTATCGCGCTTGACCGGCAAAATTGATTTTAAAGGAGGCTTAGGTTGCCAGCTCTTAGAGCACACGAAGATCACTTGAAGAATTTTTATTTTTTTTTGGAATTCAGTCTGAGAACGCATTCCGCATTCGAAGAAGGGAAGTGGTGTGTGCGTTGGAAAGTCCGTGTGAGCTTTTCCGATATGACAGTAGCAAGCAAAGAGCTTCTGACAGTCACGTGGCTAATTACCATATATGACGTAGGGGGAAAACTAACCTTAAGAGAATTTTAAACGTGGCCTGCCACAGGCATCCCTCTTAATGATTGCTCCATATTTCTCAACTGGTTAATATGATCAAAGTTATAAGTAAGAGAAAACATTTTTGGCAACGAGATCGAACATTTTGAGTCAAACGCAGCAATATGTTACCCAATAGTGCAGCAAATGGTCACCATATATAAACAGAAAAATATTGAAAACTGCCTGTAAGAAATGTCTTACGAGTTACGCACAGATCTCCAGAGAGACAAATAACAAAAGATGTAATTTGCAAGTTATCAGAGACCGGTCCCACGTTATACGCAAAGGATTCTGGAATCGTCAGGGGGCAAACTTTGCAAGTCGCTGAAGTTGAGCCTTCGTCAAGAGCAGTGATGTTCAAAGAATAACGCATTTTCGCCTTTATTTTCTAAGACATGGTAGTAAATAATGCTTGCGGTGAGTGAAAATTGAAAGTTTTTGTGTGATTAATGCGATAAAATCTATCGATTAAGAAATTGTTGTGCAGGGGATGGAAATTGTTTCTTCCGAGATGTTGCGTTGTGGATGGATGTGATAGCAAACACTGAGAAATCCGTAGGCTGTCAAGCAGTTTCATTGAGTAACATACGCAGGTTTTTCAGCCTGATTTTAGGAGCAGGTCTTGGAGGTTTATCCTCACTGTCATAACCTTTCATATCCAAAGTTGGTGTTAGACATTCAGAATTCCTATATCATTGTGCAAAATAATTGGAAAGGACCTTAGTGCTCATTGTAACCTTGAATTTATCACGATTTATAGCTCTGGACCATGACAAAACGTCCTGCTTGTCTTTTGTTGGGTACCTTCGGTCGTTGTCACAAACCCACATAGCACAATGATCGCCACTGGGTATGGTTCAACTTCTGCTCGTTGTGCTGAATATCAGTACACGTAATGACTGAAAAGGCTTTATTGAGTCCATCTCGTCAAATTTATAAGTAAGCTTGTACTTTTTTGCGACCATTATTTGATAAGGCTAAATTTCACAATCAGTCTTAAGCAAGAAAAAGTGTTCATCAATAGGTTTTATCGCATCAATACGGTGGCCCACAACTGTCACGGCAAAATAACATTCAGAGCAAGAAAATAAAATTCAGAACAACAAATTGAAATTACTACCGCCAAACTACAAACATTCACGGCAAAAACAAAGACAGTCGACACTATCCAGAATTCGTCATAACAAGAGCAAATTGCTCACGGCCAAAACAAATCGCTCACGGCAACAGCAAATTGCTCACGGCAAAAGCCAAAAACGATGGTCAGTGGTTTTTGGTCAGCGGTCGCCCAAGTACGTGGTGTAACACGACACGAGCAAAACATGATGACTTCAAGACAGAAAGAACCGTTTCGGAAGAAAGCGCGAAAACGTCCAGCAGGTCGTGTAGATCGTGTCGTGTTACACCACGTACTTGGACGACCGCTGACCAAAAACCGCTGACCACCGCTTTGGCTTTTGCCATGAGCAATTTGTTTTTGCCGTGAGCGATTTACTTTTGCCGTGAGGAAATCTGAATGGTGTTGACTGTTTTCGTTTTTGTCATGAATGTTTGTAGTTTGCCGGAAGTAATTTCAATTTGTTGTTCTGAATTTTAGTTTGCCGTGACAGTTGTGAGCCACCGTACCATCAATGACGCAAAAACTCACAATTTTCACACACAGACTTTAGTCACCTCTGTGTCTCACAAAATCACGGCGGAAATGCGTTATTCTTTGGTCAACGGAACTGCTTTTGACCAACACACAACTTTCTTCGTTTGCTCCCCCGGCGATCCCAGAATCCGCTGCGCATAACAATTACTAGCAAAAATGCTGGTGAACGAACAAAAGGAGCTTTAATGAGAGATCTTTTGTTTTCGTCCATCAACATGGCGGCGATGACGTCACGTGAAAACCAACTATATTCGGCATATTGTAAAATATGGACTGGATTGGATTTGTAAAACACAGATTTGTAAAACACGGATTTGTAAAACATGGATTTGTAAAAGGTGGATTTGTAAAACACGGATTTGTAAAAGGTGGTTTATCATTTTTTGTAAAAATGATAGCATTGTTTGACTGTTTATTTCTTTATTTCTGTCTGTCCCTTTTTAATCGTAATTCTTTTGCTTTATATTATTTTCATTTTATGTTACCGCTTGACATTTAAATAATTTCTCTAAAAGATTGTTTGATGTTGAGTAATATTAGCATTTGGAAACTTTTACGAATAATCGAGAAATACGAGAAGGACTCGCTTACAGCGAGTAAGTATTCCAGGCATTTTCTCGTGTTCCAAAAACAAAATTCCGCGTGCTTATATTTAACTCTACAATGCATTCGGCGCGTTTTTATTTTTAAAATTATCAACATCTTAATACACAGGAGCTGGTCAAGACCGATTTCCAGCGTTTTACGGGAATGTCATTTTACTAGGGCAAACATGGAACAAACAAAAGTGCGAGAAAGGAGATTGCAGCTTCTTTTAAACTTCCATCTCTGACCAGAAAACGGCGACGTGGATTTGAGTTTCCAGATTTCTCATGGAGCTCTCTAAAGATTAAAGAAGAGGTTGGAATCGGGACATTTGGGACCGTCTATTTGGCTGACTTTACATTAGGAGAGATGCAGCGTCATGTTTGTGTCAAGAAGTTAAAAGGTGAATCCGCCGATTCAAAGCGACGCTTCGAGGGGACACCAAGCATGATAATGGGTGGTTCTGCTATGTTGACATTATGTTTTAAAGTTATCGCTAAAGATGAATAAAACACTGGAGTCTATCTAAGCGCCATGTACTTGAAATGTTTATATTCTTCATAGCAGGAAAGAAACGTTTTCCAGATTTGTTATAGTAACTGTACATATCTGGACCGAGCTTTTTCAGTTAACTTAAATACGTGAAAAAGTGAATACTCTGCATCCAGCAAAAAAAAAAAAGAGTGCAGAAGGTCGCAAGAAAGAAATTAAACACGGATAATTTTCAGTGTTTGAATTGGTAGCTACAAATCCATGTTTTACAAATCCGTGTTTTACAAATCCGTGTTTTACAAATCCATGTTTTACAAATCCGTGTTTTACAAATCCAGTCCATGTTTACAAATCCAATCCAGTCAATCTTTTACAATATGCCACTATATTCCAATATGTCAATGCAGCTATCAAATTACTGTAAAAACATCATTTTAGACCACTGATTTTCTGTTGAAACCGGCAACATCATCTTCATTACAGTAGCCGGAGAACTGCCATTGTTTCGTGTTCCTTTAGTCCTTTAGTTAATGTATCTATCAAATATAAAATAGCCCGAAATGAAGAAGAAATCAAGGGATCTGATATTTTAACTCCATCGCCATATTCTCAGTAGTAAGACGTAGTTGTAAAACTTACCAGCAACATTGACATTAAATCTGTTTGATTTCAGGCCTCAAGCAATTTTATGATGATATGAAGTGTACTCACCTCTTCTGGTCCCACGCCTAACTTTTTCTACAATTTTTATTTAATTCACTAACAAGTAGTGCAACGAATAAGGAATAAAATATATTCATCGACAAAAACACCCACCGATATCAGTTTATCACTCCAATATATCACTTTATAAAATAACCAAGGTTAATCATGCACTGTGATTGGTCAAGCCGAGTTCTTTATGGGTGCTTACCATTTAGCCAAATAATCCGGATGGAATGATCGTTGCATAAAGGTAAGCGATTTTCCGAATTTAATGACCAACCGGATGAGAATGGCGCTTACCATTTACCACACAGCATTCCATCCCGCATATTTTACTCGATCTTGTGAGAAAGGGCCTGGAAACGGAAGGTTCTCGCAAATGGTAAGAGCATTTCGCGAATAGGCCTTATCACGGTTTTCGACGCCATCTTGACGGGTAGGCAAAGCGGTCAGAAATTAGTGTTTGTATGAGAATCCGATAGCAAATAACTTCTTCCAAAAAAGAATTTTTCACAATTTCTGAATCGCAACGTTAAAATACTAGGTAGAAGGTTGTATTCACCAAGTTTGAAGTATGTAGCTTGGCTAGAAGACGCTCAGTTAATTTTTTGAATTTTCCACAAATTTGTCTGTAAATTTGGCTGGGTAAACAAACGTCTAGACGCAGTTCGCGGGAAAAAAAATTTAAGACTAATGTATGGAAAATATAAAAAAAAATAGCTCAGCGACTTATAGGAAAGCTTCATCCTTCAAACTTGGTGAATACAATCGACTACCTAGTATTTTAACGTTTTGATTCACAAATTGTGTAAAATTCAATTTTGGAAGAAGTTATTTGCTATCGGATTCCCATAAAAACCCGCTCTGCCTACCCGTCAAGATGGCGTCGAAAACCGTGATGAGGCCTATTCCGTTCCGAACGGAAAAAGAGGACTACCTCTGGAGGTTGTCCACAATTTCCGAAAAGATTTTCCGAAAAATTGCCTTTCCATTTGATCTCAAACCGGATCTTTTGGCTAAATGGTAAGCACCTTATAGCTCCACAAGGCACGCAGCATACGTATGGTGCGTGCATTATAACTCGACATATGCACGCAAGCCAAGTCAATAATTTTTGTCGCTGAAAATACCTCGGTTCCGACTTTTTAAATGACCAAAATAACGAGGAAACAGGAAAGTCTTTGAAAAAATTTACAAGTGCTCATTTATTCCAAATTGCACGAGAAATATCAGATGATAGCTTATTAATAAAATACATGAAAAAATTCGAGATAGTAAGCAGCAGGAGAAACGCACGCGTATCACGCAATCAGGGAAAAATTGCACCATAATTGCGCCATCCAGGGCGCGCGCTCATTTTTGTTGTCTGACGAATTCTTGTCCCTGCGTGGTGGTTTTTATTTTATAAAAGAAATAAAAAACTTGTTCCTCGAGCATTGTTGAGTTATATAAGCACTTAAGCACTTAAGCACTTCGGCTCGTGCTTCTCCGTACTTCTCTCGTGTTCTTAAAAATTCCCGCGTGCTTATGTAACTCAACAATGCACTCGGCGCGTTTTTCATTTCTTTAATACAGTGCACTTTCTTCAGTAGCTGTGGACAAATGTTGTCACATTAAAAGCTAACCCCACTTGTGAAAAAGAGGCTCGAGCAGGTTTTCCACACGTGGATTGACAATGAGGTTCCAATGGAAACGAACCACAACACTGTCGATCCTTTCAGTTGGGAAACGTTCAAATATTGCACTAATGCTATTGTCAGGCAATTTTTCAAGGTTGTCTGTAAGTCCCCAACGCTAAAGCACTACTCAAAGAATCTCTAAAATTCAGTTTTTGGAAAGTAAATAAATTATCTTCTAATTCGGTGACCTAGTATTAGTTCTCATCCCTGTTACGTAGCAAGAGAGAAATTTATCCAGTAAAACCAAGAGATTATGAAGGTATAATCTCTTGGTAAAACTTAATGAGGTGTTTATTAAAACGCTGATGGAAGATGAAAAAAATTCCTCTAACTAACTTTTTTTAAGAATACGATGAAACGAATCTTACTTGTGTGTAAAAAATAAGAGTAGATCACCGTTTCTTTGCATTCTTAAAAAACTTTTTTTAAGGATCTAATGGATTTTTCCTTACATTTTCCAATAGGGTTTTCACAAATAACTCAAGTTTTACCAGATGGTTTTTTTCGCATACTGCGGCATCAGGTTCGAGAATTTAATGGGGTTTTTGAACTTTGAAAAAAAATACTAAGTCGTCAAATCTTTTCAGGATATTTTCCGAAAACTGAAGTTAAGAGGGTTTTTATGCAATACTGTAATGTTGCCATGGCAAGAGTTAAGGACACGCAGACATCCTTTATAAAATTGCCAGAAAAAAGTATTAGTCGAATATTAAAGAATTTCACTGCTGAAAGGACCGAGAGTGTTGCAATCCTTTTCCCCTGAAAACCCACTGTTACCTGTGGAACTCCTTAAGGGTCTCGAACTTACCCAAGTCCTCGCCCTTTTTTTCAGCAGCACAAAACCAATGAGGTATGGATTGATAACTTGTATGGTCGTTTCAGCTTCTTAAATCTGCAGGGAAAGAACAGCCAAAGACAGTTGGACACGATAAAACAAACAAATAAATGATAAACGAGGTATTATATAATTCCAATCCATTTTTAATTTCGAACAATCGTAACGTAAACGATGGGTGGGGTCGTTTTTGTCTGATTAGTCCCAAACGGTGTACAGGGATGAGAGCACTCGCCTCCCGCCAAATGTGGCCCAGGTTCGATTCGCTGACTCGGCGTCATATGTGGGTTGAGTTTGTTGGTTCTCTACTCTGCACGGAGAGGTTTTCTCCGGGTACTCCGGTTTCCCCTCTCCTCAAAAACCAACATTTGACTTGTTGTGTTAATTGTTAATTTCACTTTACAGTGTCCCCAATGAGTGCTCCAGCGCTAAATCTACTAGACACTTAGATAAAGTTCTTTCTGCAGTACTCTTTCGCAACCGGTCACACCTAGGGGTGGTATTCCTCAGAGGACAAAACTCGCGCCTATTCTTTTTGCATTTTTTGTTAACAATTTATTTAGAAACTGGAACTTAAGGTGGCTCAAAACAGTTTCAATACTTGAAATAAACGTTCTTATAAGAAGGATTGACACTACAACACTTTATCACTCAACAGCAATGTTATGGTACCATATTAAACGTTAATTATTGCTGAAAAAGATTCGGTCACACTGATCTAATTAGACTGCAATAAACTTGCACTACCTCTTGACTGGCCAGGCCTGATTTCATCTGTACCCGAATAGCATATAGTCGCTTGTGAGCACGCTTCACGATATCTCGCAGTAATGGTTCCATGAAAAATTAGACCCAATAAACCCCCAGTATTTAAATGAATGGATATACCCTAAACGGGTGCTCCATTAATGAATCTTGGTGATTTCGGGAAGGGCTTATACTTGAGAAAATCAATGAGCTTATCTTTACATTTAGTACCATTAAGCCGCATGCCATGTTTAGATTGGAAAGCACTGACCTCATTAGCAATAAAGGGCAACATGCTCATCGAAAACCTCGGAATAACATCCACAACGCTAAGGTCGTCTACATATTAAGCCAGGGCCTTACTTAAAATATTGGAATGCTTTCCACACTACCGGCAACAACCGGCAACAGTATGCCATCTGCTCCAAACCCTGAGGATCCCGCCGTTGGCAAGACAGAATACCTGATGATGAGGCGCTTAAAAGGGCCGCGATAGCAAGCGCGGAGGCGCTCGTTGCTTCATCCCTACTTCGATGAATTGGTCATGTACGTCGGATGCCTCACTTAAGACTAACCGAGTTAGTTTTCTATGACGAGCGCACTTAAGGAACTATAAAGTAGGATAGGTTTTTCGAAATGTGGTTATGTTGGTTTGTTGACTTGTTCTCCTAGTCCTTTTCCTCTCAAGATCTCTCTCAAGAAGATCATTTACATGTATCGCATTAGCCGTCAGTTTCGAATATATTTGCGTTTCACTAAACATGCAAATGAATGAATGAATGAATGAATGAATGAATGAATGAATGAATGAAGCTTCATTAAACCTGGGGATTGATGAGGTTGATTAGGTTGATTAGACCTCTAGCAAAAAAAATATGCTAATAAGCCGAGAGAAATAAAGAAACGGAAACCCTAAAACTTATTTAAAGAATAAGACCTAAAAAATGACATGACGTAGCTACATACAATACGATATACAAAAAAATGAAACCTCCTTTCCTGGGTACCCGGATCGTTTACACTAAGCTGAATAGCAATTTTACTCTCCCCTCTCCCCTAAAACAACCAACTTATCTCACCCGCTGACAATTTTCGAATGACGAGGAATCGTCTCATTGACCTCCGGTGAAATCTCTTGCCGCAGATCCAAACAATAGGGTTAGGGTTACACAATAGTGTATGGGTGTGATATGGAATTTCATCAGGAACAATGAAGTCATTTCTTGATACGCTGCGATTCAAAGATGTCCTGAAAAGATACACAAAAAGCGCAAAAATAAACATACAAACCAGGGAGCAAGACGCTGCAGACAGGAAAAAATTAAAGGGCATGGTGGGAAAGACTTTCACACTCTATTGCGTGTAATAGGATGAATAAAAACCTTTGGGATCACGAGATACTGAAAGACGTTATCAACAGCAGGATTGACATGCTGCTACTGTGGACGGGTTTGTTGCTCATGTGCAGGCCATAGATTCCCACAACGCTCCTGCAGGACCTGGTTCTCCTGTCATATTCACTGAAATATCGATGGACGGCCAAAGGGTAAATTTCCCGCCTTAAAAGTCACGTGATCAAGTTGATGTAATTTCCCTAGTGGTCGCCATTAAACATAGAAAAATAAACAAAACATGTAAATGCTTTGTCTATAGTGGAAGTGTACTTAGCTATCAAACTAGTTCACAGGCACCACACTTTTAATTAATGATCTGAAAGAAACATGGTTAAGGACCCAAACTGGCAAGAGGCAACCAGGTCTCAGTATCCATCGGATAACGCATCTGATTTTGCTGATGTATATCCAATTATTTCACTACGCTTCAGTTTTCTTTTTCCGAAAACCACATGGGCCAACCTTTACCAACGTCACAGATCACTTTCTCAAGGTGCGTACGAGTGTTTTTCGTCCTTCGACGATGATGCGAATTGGCATTGCAACGTCAAACGTCAGGAGAAAATTTGTCAAATTTTGACGCAACTCCGCCTTCCTGCCAAACTAACATCATGTAGGTAAGAAGGCAGTGGGGGTAAGGTGAATACCCGGAGCCATTTATCAGCCTATATGCTTGCCTATCGAAACAACAACGCCTTTGAGACCGATACGGGTATAAAATTAAACAAAGTTACAGGATGAGTAACAGTACTAATTGTTCACCCAAAGCAACTTATTTCCTCACACTTCTCCGTCCATAGCGTTTCGCCCTCGTTTCCGTGTTAACCTTCCATCTTTCATCGTCAATCTTGTTGCAAACAACTGTTACTAACCTCCCACGCCACCCCGGACGGTTTGCTACAATGTTTCTCCATGAGAAAAGTATTGCTCCGCGCTTCAAAATGTCTTTCAAAGTGTCCTTAAACCTCAGAAAAGGACGACCAACTCTTCTAGAACCACAATTTCCTAGCCTAGTAATCTATCAACAACCTACAACATCTCAATTTGCTCCGACGAAGGGCTATTTTTAAAACGCTCGAAACAACAGCTCAGAGATCTTTCTTACGGTGTCTACATTCAATTACAGTTATCAACTTGTTTGATAAAACCATATTTTCTGCAATCTACAATATGCAATCCGCACGATCTACGTTTAAACATGACCGAACGACGGAAGAACCAACGCCGCTTAGAAAACTCTAAATGTACATATTAAATGAATGCACACTTGTACGAACATGTGCTTCCGTATCTAAAACTGCCTTACACACTAGTATTTGCCCAAGAGAGCAAAATTTTGAATGCTTCCGAAGACCGACGTAAGTTAACATTGTCACGCGTCACGTAAAGGTCCTTGCCAAAAGTACCCAAAGGAAAATGCAACGAATACGTTAATTGCAAAAATAAAAACTTTAGCAAGAATTTACTGATTAACTAAAAGTGAACGTACGTCAGCTTGTTTTCATGGAAAGGGTGTATTACATTTGTACGGTGATTTTTATATTATCTTATTTCGTAGAAGAAAAAAAAATGCATACGTGTTTTTCCTAGAATTTTGCCACTTAGACGCTTCGTGAGCGTAAACTGGGTTGCCTTTGGTACGTCTTTGTCCTCCTTAATTTTCGTACTCATTCCCAAACACCCTAACAAATTATCAGTCCGGAAACGAAACACTTTTTTTTTTAATCAAACTGGCTATTAGTTCGCGACCCGTACACCGACCTATATTTCCTATTAATCTGGGAGTCTTCTTGGAATGATTATTGCAGGTTTAATAACACTCGGAAAGTCTTACCTCCTGAATTCTTTTATATACAGCTAAGCTATCAAACAACGGCATTGATGCCTGTTTAATTTCACAAAACACCTTCTTCGTTCGATGTCACCGGCCATCTGACGTGCCTTGTGATCTCGCATTTAAGGGTGCGTTCGATTGACCCTATCCCGGAATATGAATACGTGGAGTGATGATTTAAAACGGTATGTCTGGCGCTTTGGAAGCAACAAGGATAATATTATGTTTAAAATAGCATTTTAGCAAGTTTCTGATAATTTTAATGTGAGTCTCCCTAAAAACGAAGGATTTCTAACTTCTATTCCATGTATTCTTATTCCGGAATACGTTCGCGCCTCAAGTCTAAACACCCATTTCAAATAGCGCTGATAAACAGTATTTAAGTCTAAGCACCCATTTTAAAACGGTTAGCTTTCAATAATTGCGTTGCTATGTCGTTCAAGATTAGGGTTAGAACCTGTAATGATCAAACTTAGAAGACTCCCGTATGAATAGTAAATATAGAAAGGTGTACGGGTCCCGTACGAAAGGCCACTGCTTTTAAAATAGCTTCTTGTCTGTAAATAATTGTTGCATAACTTAAATTTGGACAAAGTACATAAAAATTCACATAAATGCGCAGTAAATAAGCTTAAAGAAATATTTTTGACTTCCCAAATAAACTTCATTTTTACACCCGAATGACTAAGGCCCGGTTCAGACGCCGTACTTCACGTGAGCCGAATCGAATTCATTAAATTAAGTTCATGAGAAGTACGGCGTTCGAATCAATTCAGAACGACCGGTTTAATTCGGATCGGCTAAGCAATTTTTCCCGCCTGGCTTAGCCGGAAATTACGGCTGTGGAGCAGCTTTGATTCAGACGCCGTACTTCACATGAGCCGAATCAAATGCAGAAATTATTACAACTTTGCAGTTTCTTCAGTCATAGTATGCCTCTGTGAATTAATTTCGCCGCAATTAAGTTCGGCGTCTGAATCAATTCAGCCGGGATTAATTAATTTGGGTCGGTCTAAATTCGAATTCGATTCGGCTCATGTGAAGTACGGCGACTGAACCGGACCTAAACAGCAAGAATTCCTGTCATCGTTGTGAAAACTGCTCCCGTGATATTAAATTTCAACCCACGTATGCAAATTACTTAATATTTACACAACACGATGGATCCACAAAGGCTGAAAAATCTCACAAAAACCTTTTCCAACCAAAAAGTTTATTGAAGCAAACAACATATTTGCTATTAGAGGCAAAAAACCCTTCCTTTTTCATTCCGTGCGTACAAACAAGCAACACACTCCGTGTCAAAAACCCGATACGCAACTAAACAAATTTCTCACCGGAGTTCTGGGAGAAACCCTCTTCTGAAGAACATTTCCCTTGAATAATGAAGCAGAAAATAGACAACAAGCTTTCTTTCAAATAATTCTTGACTAACAAGAACTAGTCAAATTTCCAATTGTTTTTTTTACCTGAAGACTGTGCAGAGTTGAGCAAAAGTAAATAAAATTATAAATACTTAAGTAGGCCTAGATCCACTCAAGGTGTTCGATTCCTTATCTGAGTTTGTTAAACCCATATCTAACCAGAAAAAGTTACCAGAGAACTTGCCATTTGGTTTCAGTGTTGTACTATCGTTTTCATCTAAACGTGGACATGTAACAGAAAACCATGTTCTAATTAAGTGCAAACATGACATGCTTGGTAACTAAACACTTGAAGTTTGAAGGGTGTTTGAGCAATTTTTATCAAACTGGCAGAAAGACACGATACCTTTCACATATTTCACTTATTGGTCACGTAGCCGCCATCTGAATCACCTCATTTCTGAAATCCTTGGACAGAGGAATATCTGGTTTGAAGTTTCGGCCGTATTTGTTTATCGAAAACATATTAACAAATTCGAAAACTTTCCAACTTTGGCGCGAAAGTTTGCTCGACGGCTGCAGAACTTTAAATGTTTGGTTACCAAACATGTCATGTTTGCGCTCAATTAAAACACGTTTTCCTGTCACGTGTCTGCGCTTAGATAAAAACGATGGTACATAACATCACAGTTAGTAAAATATTAGAAATACAGCTTACTTTGATATCCGACGGTTAAAGATGCAATTGTTGTCGAAGTCCATTATTCGTCGCTTTTAAGATTCCAGATATTCATTTTTCACCGCTTGTTTTGTATCTAATTGGCGTTCCATTCATCCTCTATAAGGGTATATAATTTTTAAAGATCCACTAAAACACCATTCTCGTTACATCGGCCTCGCCGCCATTGCTTGTACTGCGTCCACTCAATAAAATCTGCCCGGGCCGAATCTACAATCTCCCGAAACCTACCAAAGAAACACGCAGAAGACTCTAGGCACAATGACAATACTTAGCAGGGGTGTGAAAGGAAAGACCCGATTGCCCAATTTTTCCGATTTCCCACAGAGGAAATTCTAAACAGATTTCGACTGGATTGCCAAACATAACAGCCCAGGAAAAAGCACACTAACCCAGGCTTTCTCTCGCTCTTCCTTGCCGACCTAAACAGCAGAAATCTGGGATATGATTTGGTCAACCACAACTTGGAATAAGCATTGACGAACGACGTCACCCTGGAATTCGAGGAAGATTAAAAAAAATACTAAAAATAGAAATTTGGAACGAGAAAACGAGTGGTATATTCGGCCTTTTAAATTCCGTTCCACGGACCGCAATTGCGTGACTTGTTTTCAGTACATTTGCTGTCTTTTTGACAGCCCACTGCCCATAAATATTCCTTTCAAGTGATTTCTTTTGGATATTCCCAGTTGTGCTTAGTGCTGGTCTGACTAACACTAGGTTTACTTGCTCTACGCTCGTTTTGATTGATCATTTCAAGGTAGAGAGATTAGCCAAAAATGTACAATTTTTTTTCTTTAATCTAAGACTTATTCGGTTTTAAGACCTTTTTATTTCTTTTTATTGTACGTTTAGCTTAGTTTCAAAGACAATTGTTAAAGCAATTTTTCTTTTCTGAACTCCATCAAAGTATGTCTAGTTTTAGCTAATAAACATTCTTAGAAGAACTCTCTCGTGGCTTGATTCGCTTGATCTTTCTGTACAACGGGAATCTGGAATAGGAATACGTTGGGGTGAAATGATACAAGAAATAACAAGAAAGAGAGGCTGTTGCGCGTTGAAACATTCTTTTTGAAAGGGACCTGGAGCATGGCACTGGTCCTAAGTCAATAAATCGATATCCTTTATTTATACTCGGTAATGAGCTGTAATGTTAATTAAAAAGAAAGCGAATGTTGCTAGGTCTTGTAAATTGCAGGATGAAATTAAAATGATTTGAAACTACAATACATTTTGTCTTAACATTAATACTAAATAAGAAATACAATGACATCATGTACTGTAACGAAAGGCCTAGAGTTACGTGTACAAGCTATTGTAAATGTGTGCGAGCTAGGTGAAGAGACAGTTACATGGCGTTAAGCTATCGCAACTGATGTTCACGCAATACGCACGACAAAAGAGCGAGACGGTTATTATTATTATTATTATTATTATTATTATTATTATCGACAGAATAAAAACGACTAGTTGCCCAGATTGTCCTACAAACAGTAATCGGGCGGGTATCAACCGTAGCCCATTACAGCGAGGCTAGATCAGACATGCTAATCAAAAAACAAGAAATTACTAAAACTTACGCTAGCGCATAAAACGTCCTAGACATTGTATTCCTAAAAAAAAAACTTGCAACGATATATTGTCCGATAATTCAATCTATGAACCAGGCGGCTTCCTTATAGCACGTTAAAACTTTAAACGAGCGGGCGATATGCAGAGAGCCTGTAAGTAGAGATTTCTGCATCTGTGCTACGACTAATCGATAACTATCTCCAACTAGCTGCTTAAGTGTGTTGGTGAGGTCTTAAGAGTATCCTCCGAGGACATCAATGATGATGTTGTGCAGCGTCACAGGATATCTTTGCTGTAATTCCCAGCGAAGTGGACCGTACTTGTTATTTTTGTCCGTAGCCCTGTCCTCTTTATTTTCTACCCACGGGTAGCTCATTTCCAACAGCTTGACCTCCTTTCTCTCCTTGTCGATGACAGTCGCATCAATTCTGTTTGCCTTGACGTGTGTGGTATCTGCATACAAGGGGACGTCCCAATATGCCACTGCCCGATCATTTTCGTACTTCGACTTTGGTTGAGTACCAAGGAGCTGTAGTCGAGGCGAGGTCCAAAGATCTTAGCATCTCAAATAACAACATTTTCAGAGCCTTATTGTGCTTGGCCAGATACTGTAATTGAACGATTGCGTTGCAGCCCGCTAGTATATGTCCCACACTTTCTTATGTCTTACTGCATATACGACAACGTTCGTCTACATTTCCACTTTTGTCGGTCTTTCTGAGATAATAAACCTTGGTAGGCAATAACTGCAGGTACAGTTCTTGTAACCCTGCCACTGTGTGTCTCGGTGCCGCTTTTCAAAGATGAAGCCATGCGAAACAGCCCCCTCGGTCCAAGTAACAGTCATCCCATCTGTTCTTCATTAGTTTCCCTTGCCACTTTTCCAGTTCCACCGTCTCTTGATACCTTGGCTGTCGAACCGTAGCTAGACATGCCTTAACTTTCGATCCAGTAATTTTCTCGCCATCTTCTTCGATACACACAGACTCTGGGTAATTCAGCTGGAGATGCACTCCGCGCTCTTGAGCAAATCTCTGTGCATCTTTAACGAAGGAGTGGCATCCGCTTTTCATCGATTTTTCTTCGAATTTCCTTACAGCAGACATCGATGGGTCAGTGTTCTCATAAAGCTTGGTGGCCGCTTTTATCTTGATGTTCTTGTATTCCTCCTCTTTTGACTTCAGCCCTTTCCCCCCACACTTTCTGGTCAAGTACAACACAGCTATCGACCCATGTGGGTGGCTGCCCCCATTTCCTGATATATTCTTGCGCACCTCTCTATCTATCTGTTGTAAGTCAGCCAAGGCCCAAGTCTGTGTCCACATTGGGTACTTTAAGACTGGAAATGCGTACTGGTTGGATGCCACAGCCTTGGCGTGGTCTTACAGCGGACTAGACCATATAACCGAAACCCTCCTCAAGAATTCCTAGGCCGCTAACTCCAATACTAATCCGTCCTCCTGTCTCGCACCTTCCCACATACCGAGAAATTAGTAGTTAGAGTCCTCTCGCTGGCAGTTGATGGGTTTCAAGTAATCGATCTTCATACAGCCAGCACCTTGGCCCAAGCTCCCCCGATTTACATGCGCAACCGCACACTTCCTCTCATTCCACCTGAGTCCCACACATTCCATACCGTCCTTTACAATTTCCATAGTTCTCTGCAGCTTGATCTCTGACGCCGCATATACTTTCAAGTATATCAGGTGTGTGACCTTCTGTGATATCGGTTTGGTTAACTTATACCCCTCCGGAGCTCTTAATTTCCATGCTATGGGGTTCACGCACAGCGTGAACAATAGTGGACAAAGGGCGTCGCCCTGTGGCAGACCCTTCTTGAAACGTATAGTATCAGATGCTTCAAGACCTTTCTTTGTCTTTACCATGATCCTAGTGTTCCATCTATCAGACAGTTTCTGCATCACAGCGCTGAACCACGATGGAAATCTGTGTAGGTTGAACATGTCAATTAGCCAGTGATAGTCCACAGCATCATACGCTTTAGCCACGTCCACCCAAGCCATGCTCAGGTTCCGTCTACCACGTTGCGCATCCTGCAGTACCATTCGGTCGATAAGTAAATTATCAATGTTACCACTACATTTCTCCTTAGCCCCTCCTTGATCCCCTTATGATTTATATTTAATGTTGTATAGTGCTTCCAATTCTTACTTTTTAATATTTCTGTAAATTATGTACATATTTTTTTGTTTTTAAAGTGGAATAATTATTACTTTTAAAAAATTATATTATTATTATTATTATTATTATTATTATTATTATTATTATAAAATTTAACATCATGTTCTGGCTGTTGTCATTGCCGTCTTTTCTTCTGTTAGGCGAGTCATAACAAATGACCAAAGGCTAACAGAATTGTCTCTTCTTCACATTTCCAACACTTTCCTCAAAATCCTTGCAGTTCCCAACAAAGCAGTTTTTTGAATTACTCAAACATTGAATGGTATGAATTATTATTATTATTTCAACGTACTCTATTTTCAAAACATCAAGACTGGTTCAAATCGGTTACAAGTGACTTGCTCGTGCTACAACTAGCCGAGGGGGCATGAGCGCAGCTGCTTCACGGAATGATGTTGATCAGCTGAGACAAACTAGTTACCATTTAAAAGTGACGTGTAAACGGCTGCTTAACCGATACCCGCGGGATATGACTTAACAAGCGGGACTAATTTCGAAACAAATTGCTCGATTTGAAGTCAGACACTCTCGAATCAGTTCAAACCCGCTAAGATGCATACTTATCATCAACATTCTTTTCTGGAATCTTTTGCCATTTTGCTACATTTATAGCAGTGTTATCCGACAAGGTATAATTAAATAACAAATGCACAGCCAAGATAAACATTAATGATAACATACTAGTAGTAATCACGTATTAGTAAAGTGCGTTCGATGTCTAGTAATTAATATATTTTTCATTGTACTGATTGCCTAGAAATATTCAGGGAAAGTGGACTTGTGGCGTGCTTTCTGGCAGAACGCAGAGAGAACTTGAACAGCCGAGTTGACAAATCACAACTCGTCATCGTTGCCGACACGAATAGACCTTATTCATAAATGGCGGTCACATTTATAATTCTTTTGTCCAAGTGGAAATTAGCCTACCAAGCCTCATTTAAGAGCAAGAATTCTTTTAATTCACTGTATGGTATCGAGGCTTGGTAGGCTAATTTGCACTTGGACAAAAGAATTATAAATTGACCGCCATTTATGAATAAGGTCTATTACCATGCGGGGGCGAATTGTAGTGTCTGTATCCTACTGATTGAAACACACCACTACACAGGTTTCTGATGTTCTGATAAGTAGCTTTAGTCATATTTTCTAGTGATACTTCGAATAAATTAAAACAACTTCAATTACGTTAGAAAAAAAAAAAACAGCGAAGAAAACAGCCGAGCAACCAACACGCACAGCTGCAAAGCACGTGGTATTATGAGGCTAGTCAGTCCAAGATGGCGCCCTGTCCAAACCTTGATATCGCATGGCATCAGGATCGATATCCGCGAAAGATATTCGGTACGTACATTCGTAAAAAGACACGACTAGAATGCGTCTTCCTTCGTCGGAACGCAATTAAATATGCAAAACAAGACCGGGTGTCTAGTAATGCGGGATTGTGGTACTGATGATTTGGTAAAAGCCGATTTTCTCTTGCTAATATCCCAGTAGTGATTGTGATTCGATATCCTGCTCAAACACAGTATCGACAGTCGTGGCAAAGTATGGAAATACTGTACCTTGAATTTTCACAATGCTACTTTCTGTAATAAAGGAGAACCTCAGCAGAGTTTGTAAGCAATCGAACTGGACACCCAAAACATAGAACACGGCTGAAGTACGGTCATGATAAACTCTGACGATGAATAAAAACCAACAAGGTACCTACCAGAAATAAGGCTGAATTCAGAAGCGCGCAATAAAACAGACCACAACCACTGATTAAATTGAAAGAAGAGGATTCTCACCCCCGGATGTTTCCATGTGTTTTCAAAGGCTATTTTTAATCTGAAGGAACATTTTCCGGCTGCTACCGGTCTAAACAATAACATTTTCTTATTAGATTTTCTTAGGGGTATAATAAAGGTGTGGGGAGCGAAACAAATAAAGAGAGCTTGAAGGCACCACCCACTTCCTTCTCCCCGCAAAAATTAATCTCAAACTAAGTCAATTGAGAAAACAGAATTTTTGTGAAAGAGAAAAGAAAAATGTCAATTTTCCAGCATTTGTAGAAGCCGACTTGTCAGACATTTGGCCTCGAAATGAAATTTCATTATGTTTTGAAAGTGCGCGGAACCCGACCGATTGGCCATCGTCCCAATCGTTTCAACAATCGTTGGCTAGATAGTATATCCTAGAATTCGATCAATGTCGTAATTATTGTAGTGCCTATGATTGCAGATTTACAAGTGAAAAGTACCCTGGAATCCCGAATACCTTGTAAAACGAACTTTTTTTCAGCTTAGTAATGTTAAGAAGAACAGAATCTGACAAAATAAGACGTTCACTGCAACATCTTATTTTTTTCAGAGAAGAATGTAGGAGGCGTTGACTCGACCGGATATAGATGGGCAGTATTATCTTGAGCATTGTTGTTGTTCTGAAAGCCAGGTGCTACCCAATAACAATTGCCATTTTTAGGACACTTAAAATAGCTTTAGAAAGGAGACAGACCGAATGATTCGAATGGACATTTTTATCTTGACTTGAAAAAAAAAAACAAAAACGATTCGTCTAAGATAACAATCACTGGCTTTTCTTTCGCACACCAGAAACGACATGATTAGGTGAAAAGAAAAAGAAAAGAAAAACACAAAGAAACCATAGCAATACTTAGCTAAAGTTATATAATAACTAGCAGCAAACTCTAGTGTGACTGGCTCCTGAAGTAGGACCTCTTTTTCTCAGTTTGAGTCGTTTGACGAATTAATACTGATCGCCTAGTTTTTATATTACCTGAGAAATTTGGCATGAGCATAGCTGGCGCTGTAGTGTTGAGCCGACTTTGACAATATTTAACCGGCTTAAATGCAGGCGTTTAATGTATTATTGAAAAAAACTCCCTGAAGAAGTCTATGTTAGCTAGACGAAACGCGTGGGAGAATAAACAAGTTTTACAGATACTGTCTGCAGAGTGCTGCTCCCTTTTTTATTTTTTATTTAAGGGTGATAAAGCCAATATTTTGAAAGGAAGTGCCTTTCTTCATCAGGGTTTTACAAGCAATGACCACGGTATGCCTAAACGGTTTAGTGCAATATCAAAAAGCTGGTGGGATCAACGATTGTAGGTACAAAAAATCTTGTGGAGTAGTGACGGTACGTGCCCGCTCTAATCCATATGACGGAAATTCCTTTGAAGAACTCTTTGAAACTCATCATCTCCTTTTTTTAATTGTCCGAATTATGTTGCCAGAATCTTCTCACCGGTTGTTGGGATTACACTGTCAAGAATTCTAGTGATTTGTATATTTTATAAGAGGCATAACTGTTTTTGCAGAATATGAATGAAATGGTATCCGGCTTTCGTCGTTGTTAATCGTGACCCTCGTCCGACCAATATTCCTGTCGATCCCGTAAATTAAATCTGCGGTCAAAAGACTCAGGGAAGACACTTCGGAAATGACAGTTCTATCAACAAGTTTTTGGCAAGGCTATGGGTTCTACTTCCGCTGTCATGACAAACTGTCATGACAAGCTAGCGAGCCATGTGAGTCATGCGATCCAGTCTTGTATTAAGTCTAGGCACCCATTTCAAATAGCGCTGATAAACAACATTTAAGTCTAAGCACCCATTTTAAAACTGTTAGCTTTCAATAACTGTGTGACTCGCGTGGCTCGCAGCTCGCATGGCTCGAACATTGTCCACACTCAATCGAAGACGTAGAACAAATAGCCCTGGCTGCCTTATCGGTCCAGCGATATGTCATCTCTGCAATTCCTGGGAACACGAAGCGGATACCTTCTTCCGCATTTAGGTAAATCCAGTTCAACCGTCGATTCAGGACCATTCAGGAAAATAATAGATGCTTGTCTTTTCTCGATTTAAATATCTACAAGGCGGACTATTAAACTAGAGACTGGAGTTCACCATAACGTCACACACACTGACGAGTATCTTGCTTTAATTTGCCGCTCACCACCATATTTGCCATTAAAAAACCTGTAGCTAGAACTGCGTAATCTCGAAGGCTGAATGTTTGTCATCTTCCTGTAATTCTAAGGCTAAAAACAAGAATGTCCACGGTGTTTTAAAGGATTTCTTGAGTAACTGCAGTAAGCCAGTCACCCCTTCTCGTAACAGGGTGACGGAAGTCGGTTGCTGAAATTATCGTCATGCCATATGTTAAAGGGTTTACAATACCTATTGCCACAACGTGAAAGATTCACCAAAGACCCTTCCAGACGCTAAGTCATATTGTTGCCAAACCTAAGGGATCCCGTATTGAGGCTCCGGTGGCAGGCCGCCGGTTCGGTTCGGTGCATGACCGGTTGACTCCGGTTCGGTGGCAGGCCGTAGGAGGGGAGGGAAAGGGTCAAAAGGAGCGCGGGAGTGTAGGGCTCCTTTTGACCCTTTCCCTCCCCTTCTACGGCCTGCCACGCAGGCTACCGCCCTGAGACTTTATTCCGCGCGCCTACAATACCGCCAGCTACGCAGGCCACTCTCAGCGGAGTGTGTTTGGCACATAAAATTTTCTGAAAGCTGTGAAAGCGGAGAATGGTCTGAAATAACTAAGAACGCCATTTAGCCTGATTTACTGACGGCTCTGGTGATGACCATTGCCTTCTGTAAATTCTTTATCATCTCGTGGTGCGACACTGATTTATTTTGAAGACAAATCTTTCATTGTTTAAATCTGCTTACAGCAGATTAACTTAAGCTGTGCCATATATCTGGCTTGCATCTAAATATTTTCCATTCCGGCCACCGGTGTCGTAAGTCAGCGAGTATCAGTTAGGACAGAAATTCACAAATTTCCACAATAAAGAAGTTTGTAAGGAAAACTTTTCTATATTACTGGGCCGGTTTACATGCTTCGATTTGGCGGCACGACTTGTCGACCCAACATTATCGGAGCACGAATTGTACGTGTTCTTGATCTCCGCCATTTTGATTGCTCTTTGTTGTACGCGTGCCCTATTCTCAAATTCTGGCCTCGGTTGTTCAAACGATGGATAGCGCTATCCACCGGATAAATCACTATCCTGCGGATAAACACTATCAAAACCGATTGCGTTATCCAGTGGATGGTGATTTATCCAGTGGATAGCGCTATCCACTCTTCGAACAACTGGAGCCTGATCTCTGAAAGTGTCGGCCCGTTCCAGTGCAACAGATTTTCTGAATCGGGCCGATATTCGCTTTCACCAATCGGCCGCAATTCGGGCGTCAAAATACACGTACGATTTGTGTTCCGATGATGACGGGCTGACAAATAGCAGCGTGTACATTAAAATGTTCCATTTACTCTGTTGTTAAACAATTCTGTTTTAGGTCAAACAATTTAGGTCGATTATTAAAACATAGTTTAGACGATGTTTAACAAAACCGCGTTCTAAGCCATTTTCAATTTTGCCAACAATCATATCTATCTAAAAAATGTCTGCTGCTGATGGTAACAAGAAGGCTTGCATTCCAGACTGGACAACAATTGATCTACTTAGAATATACCACTTATAAACAGATTTGGAGGTCCACTGGTTGTCTTGATTAAAGGGGCTAGGTCACGCTATTTTAGGTAATTTTGTTTAATTTTGTTAATTATGAGCTCTAAATGTCAAATTGGCAGAGCAAGCGTCTTTCATTTGCAAAATCACTGCCACATAACAACTGAGAATGATTTTCCAGCTTTGTAAATGGCATTCTGATACAGACTGATATAAACTTGAAAAAAGGTGGGCCGACATTTTTCAAATTTACCCAAATTCAATCCATTTCAATCCTCTCCAGTTTTGTCCATCTATGTCCCTTCTTGGCTTCCCTGTGTTTTGTTAGAGTTCTTCTATAGTTTTGAACAGTTATTTTGATATTTTAGTTAATTCTATGACCATTCGATCAGTGCTGAAATTGCCTAAAATTGCGTGACCTAGCCCCTTTAATTATTTAAAACTCTTTTTCCTAGTTGGCTGGGAAAATGGTATGCCCAAGTACCATGCTTGTAGGATTCTTCAGCGCCATTTCCATTGTTGGGCTGAAATTTGGCGTGTTTACTGGGGAGATATAGTCCCATTTTCCCTGAAAATCTCGGCTTTCTAGCTTTCATGACGCCTACATGACGGGTACTCTATTTCAGGCCATAGGCGAAATTTTCAACCGATCGCGGAGCGTTTTACCACAGGCTCCCCAAGATGAAAATAACGTGGCGTATGCGACAGTTTGTGTATATAGAGAATTGTATGGGAAAATCACCGATCGTAAAAAAATTGTGTAAATAACTATCTCATTTGAAATAAAGTTTTCCTACCTCAAATGTGTGACCAACTTGTCTCTTTTGCCGAGTTTCGAGCCATTCTGACGCCGTTTAGTGAAGTCATCCGGAAGGCCGTTACTGAAATAATAGGAAGGCCGGTAACTCCATCCATCACGGGCCAGACCTCACTCCAGCGTTGCCAGCGCGCGGTCAAATTCAAATGGTCCAATCAGAGTTGAGGCTGAAACCATCTTGAGAGTTTCCGTTGTTGACTACCCGGTCACAAGCCTCTGAGGAAAGCCGAAGGGGTGAATTTTAATGCAAAGTTTTCGTTCGCCACGAGTCTTTCGGCCGCCGAAACACACGTATTTGGAGGGAAATTAATTTATTGGGCTTTATGGAACTGTTGTCTTTATTGCGATTCGGGACTTTTCCTGTTGAGGAGAAAACGATTTGTGGAGTGAGGTCTGGCCGGCGATGGATGACTTCACTAAACGGCGTCAGAATGGCTCGAAACTCGGCAAAAGAGACAAGTTGGTCACACATTTGAGATAGGAAAACTTTATTTCAAATGAGATAGTTATTTACACAATTTTTTTACGATCGGTGATTTTCCCATACAATTCTCTATATACACAAACTGTCGCATACACCACGTATTTTCAGCTTGGGGAGCCTGTGGTTTTACTAACATTTTTCAGCCAAAAAATTACCTTACAGGCTTCGGAAAGGATAAAGAAAAGGATTGTGGTTAGTGGATGGGATTTCAAGCGTTAAAATCGCTGAAAAGGTAAGAATATATTCGTAGCGATACAATCGCGTGTCCTTCGATCTCACAGAATTGTGTTTTCCCTCAAAATATTCGCTTGTTTTCGCTTTCGCTCGAACATATTTACCTTGATTACATGTCTGGTGAATTGTTTTATCCTCTGGGATGAATTTTCCGTCGAAAAATCGGTTATTTGGGTGGTTTTTGGCAATATGCAGATGTCAATTATGCGTAATGCGATCTGTCTCGTTTCCGTTGGCAACGGGTCGCAAATTTGTCACTTTTATCGCATTATCATATTACGCATTGATCGCTAATCCGATTACTCCTAAAAATCCAAAACTATTCGTGCCTCATCAGTTTCCGGTCAAATTTATGTCCTAAAAAGTAGATAAATTGAGGAAGATTTTTCTTGGTCCCTCAAAAATTCGTAATCAACGTTAAAATGATCAAATTTTGCCTGGAAGACTTATTTTAGTGTTATTTTTCTTACATTTTTTCTTTTAACTTTCGTTTTTATACAGTGTTTCAGTTGTCTGTAAATAAGTTATATGCTTGTGGAAAGCTTATTTTTTTAGCTTTAAAATGATGTATTGCTTTCCCCCTAACTTAAAATATTTTTTGAGAAAAAAAAAAAACATGGCGATGGCTGATTTCGCGCGGGTTTCTCGCGGTTGAAAAAGAGCTGCGACCTAAGTTTGAATATTGGCATCTAAGTTTTGAATATTGGCATCTAAATCATTTGCTGTTTGACTAAATCACTTAGCAAATCAACATCAAACCATTTGTATGGAGACCGTAACAGTTCTAAATCACTTAGTCCATTTTGTCGGCAAGCCGTTACTAAGGGCTTCTTCACATGATCCTGGCGAGTCAAGACTGCAACATTTCCATTGCGCTTTCTGCGCTTTGTTGGTATCGTTTACAATTTCTGTGTTTTTGGTGGTGATAGAGGCTTATATATATTAAATGGCATCAAAAAGGATCTTTGTGTTGCTCTTACCTTCTCAAATATTTGCGCTGTATACATGGAATGCAGCTGGGCTTAAAAATTATTTTCAATTGGCTTTCTATCGACGTTTTTGTCCTTTAATATCATTTTAGCATTTGTCTGTACTCTTTAAAGATTTCGAGATTTCTCGAAGATAATTCTTAAGAAATCTTGAATAAAACGAAATTGACACTAACGTAATATACTGGTAATTTGGACCTTTCTGGAGCATTACTAAAAGACCCTTGCCGTAATAACCCGATATAACACAACAATAGGCAAATCGGTGTGAAATTACCTGCGGGCCGTTTCAAGCATTGTCTAATTACCAGGGACACCCAACGTCAATTTTCGGAAAATATCTGTTCGGAAGACAATTTGAGATCTAGAATTTTCGGAACATGTGTTGTAAAATGTCTTGCTTGCCTGCCTCTCCTAGGATTTTCGAACATCTGAAAAATGGTATAATTGCTCATTTTTAACGGATTTTTACTCTGATAAGGTCACCTAGAATTTTCGGGAGCCTTTTTTCTGGCTGAAATTTTCGAAAAGGTAAGTTGGTTCAATAGACTTTCAGCTAGGAAATCCGAACAGATGAAACATTTGTAGGGGATAAAAATATGCCTATATCTACCGTTTAAGTACTAAAATACGTTTAAAAATGCAATGTTTCAGTGGTTTTGAACTATATTCTCGTTGGGTGCCCCTGAATTACTTACGCTGTAAAAATTCTCTTATTCTGTTCAATTTATTTTATAACTTTCAGTTCGTTTTCTACCACAGTTATCAACGCACAAATACGAAATCTTCCTTCTTAGATTACAGCAAATAATACCTTCAGAAGAGTCTAGTAGTCCGCTCCCACTCAGCCGGACTTTGCGTCGGGAGAAGCACAGCGTAACGACACAAAGAACGGCTGCGTAGGCGACCATCCAGGGAGAGCCCTGTGAAGAATTTGATAGTTATAGTACCGCCCTCTTCGGGCACAACTCCGTGAAGCACGCAAAGTAAACCAAGACCATAATTGTGAATCATCTTTCGCAGTAAACCTTCGTAGTCTTATTTCGACTTATCTGACATCCTTAATTTTTTCCTCCTCCAACTTGACTTCAGAAAGAGACATGTACATGTTAAGGGCGCGTTCGATTGACCCTATTCCGGAATAAGAATACGTGGAGTGATGATTAAAACGGCATGTTTGGCGCGTTTCGAAGCAGCAAGGACAACAAAAATATGTTTGAAATAGCATTTTAGCGGATGTTTGACAATTGTTATGTGAATCACCGTAAAAACCGAAGGATTTGTACCTTATAATCCATGCATTCCTATTCCGGAATACGGTCAATCGAACGCACCCTAAGATTTTGGATCATAGCAATTGCAAAAGTTATTTTATGGCAATGCATTTATATAGCGCAGACACCACATCCGTTTCGTGCGGTTTACAATTCTCCCCCTCCTCTTCACGAACAATTAACGCCCTGTTGCGTTGTTTAACAGGAAGGGCGGTGAGACGGGGTCCACGGTTTATAGTCCTTATCCGAGAACACTTGAAAAACTGACCATTTAAAGATGACATTACAAAGGTAGCACTTTCTCCTCGGTTATTTTTAAGACCCTGAGTGTTGCTCCGACCGGGATTTTGAACACACGATCTCCCGCACGAAAATCTGGTGCTCAACCAACTAAGGCTACCTGTCGTCGGTAACTACTTCAGCCGTAACAAAAGAAAAGCCTAAAAAATCCAGACTTGAATCTACAAATCTTATCCCGTATGTATGTATGTATGTATGTATGTATGTATGTATGTATGTATGTATGTGAACTTTATTTCAACACGGTATATTCATCAGTTATTAATTCGTATGTAATTACATAATTAAACTAACTATATCTAACTAACAATATCCAATCCTTCATCTAATAAAACCATAAAAACTGCTTTACATGAATGTCGTGTGTAAAATACAAGAATTACTTAAGAGGATAAAAAATCCTGCTTCAATCCTAAATCCTGCTTCTTTCCGCAGTTCAAATATTTGTCTTTCATTCATTGCGTCTCTTCGTATCCAAAACGGTCAGATCCCAGTTGGCATGATAGCACTGCACAAGTATTACAGGGTTGTGACTGAATGGATCCACAAATGCCAGGTGCCTGGGGCAGGGTGAAGATCCCTCATGCAAATAAAAGGGACTTTAAGATCTACGACGCTGACGACGGTCGACGAAAACGTCACCTCAAAATATAACTTGGCTCTATCATAACCGTTTCGCGATTATATTCAGTCTCGTTCACGTCCTACAATATGGACGAAGTATCCTAAAAATAAACTGGTACAAGCGGTTGCAGAGTGAAAAGAGAGAATGAAAGATTCTCTGTTGCATGCTTATTAAGTTGTCGTCAAAGCCTCTAATTTGGTGATTTCACGTCGTCGTTTTGCAGAGGACCGCTAAGATACTTGCTAAAATCCGTGCTGCACGTGCAGCACGATTATTTATGCTCTTTTAACCAATGATATCATTGTTTTGCGCCGTTGTCGTAGTCGCAGCCGTCGTCGTTTCTTAAACTCCTTAAATTGTAACCCTCGGTGGTCATAAAAACTAGCCATTCTAGAACCAGTGCTTAGGCTTAAATAGTGCAGATTAGTATTTAACACTACAAACGATATACTTAGCACGCAAGGAAAGACCGGTTTTCCTCTCCTTGTTTGGCCCTAAAGTTGTTCGTTACGTAAGTGTCCCACCAGACTGCGGCGGTATCACAAAGGTCGTGGGTTTAAATCCCGTTTCCTGCCTGAATTTTTCAGGGACTGCAACGAATAAACGTGGTTTCATGATGGCTCACGCTGCGCACGAAGTGCTTTGCAATGCAGCTCGGTCGTGGGTCCGACCCTTTTCGATGTCTTTGGTAACTTGTGCAGCCGGAAATAGCAAAATATTCCAAAATGTATTGTACTTTGAAGTCAGAGGCTCTTAAATGTTTTATTCTAAGGATTTCGTCAGTCAAATCTCGCAGGCAAACGATAAACCGGCTGCATTGACCAAGTAAAGAGTGGGCATAGTAAGAGTAAAGAGTGGGCAGAGTAAGTCAAAGAATATTATTGATTTGGAAAAACCACAGCGATCAAGTGAAATCGAGTGCGAGGTCATGCAGAGAGAACGTCCAAGAGCCCTCTAAAAAATCTCAACAGAACCAGCAACAACAAGACACATCACTTGATTTTTTTATTGCTTTTATTTTAGCAAATGAATACTTATACAGACAAGTGATTATAGTAATTAAATCATGAACTGAAGCCGCTAAACAAATAAATAGATTCCATTCTGCCACTGGTCATATCATAAGAACAGCAAATAAGCACACGAGCTGTCAGAAGAGTGCATGTATTACTAATGCTCTCAACGCGGTCTGGCATCTTCTGAAAATTACTTCGACAAAACGGAATCTACCTATTTTGCTTAACAAAGAAATCAAAACAAAGTGAGAAACACTGAAGTGTCCTCCAGTAATAGATGCCTTCATGAGCTTCTTAGACACTACATAGTAGTTGTAATTATTAAAATCTTTGCTTTACTCAAGTCAGGATGTCATTTATATAGTTGACTTCTACACACAACACAGAGGCAGATACAGATTGTCAAGGAAGGGTTTAGAGGTGCGAAATGCTTGACTCTCTTACTCGACGTAAACAACAAACGTTTCTATGCCTCAGTCATGCGGGCGACTATGCCCCTTTGCCTTGATCCTTGGCTGGAACAAGACCCTTTTATTGGACTGAAGCTATATTAGTGTATTTTTACGTTCACTTTGAAAATTCCAGTGAACACAGCGTCACCTCAGCTGAAAACGCACCTCAAGTGTGATCTAGAGTTCTTTTAATTTCCAAGAAATCGATGGCCATATCAATTAAAATCCCAAAATGTCATTCGAGCAAATCCATCATTAATAAAATGAAGTATTATATAGTAGGTACGTCGAAGACATCCTTCCCTTGCTCAAGCCAATTTAGTTTTTGCTTGAGGGTATAATCAATATTTATCACTGTGTTGGTGTTCATATATTTGATGCCTGACTTTCTCGCACATGTCGGATGCCGATTAACACCTCATTGTTTTTTTTCTGTAAACAATAACTTAAATCTGAATTAAGTACCTACATTTAAATTAGGCTTAAGATAACATAAGGCAAAGTCCCACATAGCTTTGCAGAGGAGCGAGTTTCTTAGAACCGCACCGATTAAAGACCATGAATATAAAATAGCAAAGAAGAATTAAAATGGTAAAATAAGCACATATTTACATTCTTCGACTATGATTAAAATTACTAAAAATACCGCTAAAAATCAAGGTTAAAATATATTTGAGCACGCTACGGCTCGTTCTCCTAATTACCTTGTTAAATTTTCTGTTTATTATGTATTTATCTAGACTACGTGTTTGTTCTTATGTCCTGAAATTCATTTATGTGTTTTCGTGTCACCACATGCCACTACTCTCAGTAGTTTTTGATTGCTTGCTTGTGTGATTTGCTACCTGAGCGCACTAATGATATGCATAGCTATGAACTCAGAGCTCCTAGAAAGCTACCATTGTTCAAGTGCAGAACTAAATGTTTTATTAACACAGGACCGTAGCAAGCCCGCGAAAACTGGGAGTGTTCAAAGATTATAAGTAACTTGTAATTAAGGTCTAAAAAGGTCCCCCGTCTGCTAAAAAGAGCCCCCCCCCCCCCCCCCCCAAGGTTCTGTCTTAGGCCCTCTTCTCTTTTTGATCTACATATATGATTAAATGATATTTTTTATTATTCTGAGAAGTTTGGTCTTTTACTCATTTGCTAATGGTACTAACTTATTGTATGCTAATAAGGATTTGAAGGCAGTAGAAAATGTAATAAACGTTGAATTGCAGAATGTATGTGACTGTGCCCCTGTGACCAAAAAATCAATTCTTATTTTTCTTTGGATATCAAAACTATGTTAACCAAACACTAAGCGACCAAAGTCTTAAGCCTTAATGCAAAAAGACACCTGTTTATTTCAACTGGAATTTTTCTATTTAATGGTCCGCCATTCCTAACTTTAAAATCTTGAGAGAGCTGGTTCGAGGAGAAAATGACGTCAAAGGCTCACTAGTTTGAGAATGCAATGCGTTTTAATATGCAGCACGGGAGTAAATTTTAAGCAAGTGAGCCTTTGACGTCACGTTTCGCTGGATCCAGCCCTCTGAGATCCAATCGGTCAGTTTTGAACGTGAGTAGTAATGGCGGACCGTGAAATCCAAAACTTACACTCAAAGTAAACGGCCTTTGGATAAAAATCAAAGCTCAAAATTTTGCCAGTCAGGTGTTGAGCAAACACACCTTTAAAATCACAGGGGCACTTTAATTGCTAATAAACTGACCATAAATGCTAAAACATCAAATTTTGTCATGTTCAGACCATCACAAAAGAAGTTTAACTTTCTGATTAATGTAAGGATATTTGACAATACACCAAATGGTCAAACTTCCCTTGAATGGGCCCGCAGTAATTGGCTACTCACTGTTGCGATGTCCCTGGGAAAGTTAATATTTTGGCTGTATGTTTTTGTTGTTGTTTTGTGTTTTTTTTTCCCTTGATTTTTTGGTTTTTTTTTTTTGGTATCATAAATGCAAAGCTAATAAAATAACAATTTAAAAAATGAATTTAAAGATTACGTGAAGTTCCTGGGGGTGCTTATCGATAAAAATTTAACGAGGAAATTTCATGTTGACTATGTTGCCTCTAAAATAAGTAGAGTATTTTGACCTATTGCACGATTATGACACTACGTCTCTTTAAATACATTAATTCAAATTTATCGTTCTTTGATATTTATATCCTACGGCATTGCTGCTTGGTGTCAAGCTGCGCAGATTGATTTGAGAAAGATATTTGTTTTACAGAAACGTGCCCTTCGGCTACTGTTTTTATTAGTAATAGATCTCATGTTACCACCACTTTACCTCTTTATCTAACATCTAAGACCCGGTTCAAACATCGAACTTTACATGTGCGGAATCTAATGCAAATGAGCATAAACAATAGATTTTTCGCATTTGCATTAAATTCGGAACATGTGAAGTTCGACGTATGAACCGGGCCTTACCTCTCAATACACTTTATTTTGAAATGGTTTGTTCACTTATGCATGACATATCTGCCGATTCCGCGCCTAGGAATGGTTGTCATCTCTTCACATATTCAAGTGATGTTCACGCTTGTAGCACAAGATCTTTTGATGCTGGTCATTTTTCTGTTTATAAGTCAAGATTAAGTGCTCAGCTTAATAATTCTTTTTCGATCGTTGGAGCTAAGGTTGCTTTAAGCCTGATTTGCATAGGAAGAGACCTTTTAAGTACAACATTCATCAACTTTTACTTGCGGTTCTCGATGATGAGGAATATTATGTTGATGTCTTGACGTTAATCTCTAAAATCACTAACTAGTGTTAATTATATGACATATTCCTCTACATATATATATAACTGCAGACAATACTGTTTCGGCCTTTTGGGCCTCATCAGTGCAGTGATGATGTCTAGGATGGAGGTTAGGCTTACAAAGCCACCCCAAATGTTCCCCACACATGTGGTACATCTAAGCCATGCCAGAGTGCTCAAACCAGCCAGCCAGTGAGCATATATACATTTGTTTAATATCCACTTGCTTTACGAACGAATGTGTGTACTTATCTACCTATTTATATTTAAAATTCACTTATATTGACTAATTTACTTTATTCATTAGTTTCTAAAATATAGTAATTATCATGTTACGCAGTCCGCCTCGAATAGCTTCGCGAAATGCGCACTGCGCATACCATTTATCAAATCAGTGTTAGATAAAAGTTACCAAACTTAAAAGTGAACCATTTGTTTCTGCTCACCTCACATCATTCATCGTCCGAGCCGATCCAAACATTCTTCGCAGAGGAATGCACGAAGTAGTAGCAGAAATGGAATATCAATTCCAAGCTGAAAATTGGTAAAAGTTCATTTTTCGATTGCTAATTTGTTGATGGTCGCCACTACCCGAGTTCCGCATTCTTTACAAACCTTATCTTTTAAAAGGACTTACCGATTCAATATAATTGACGCTTTAACCCACTGACTCCTCAGGCAGCTCAGGACTCCTCCCAGTTGACGGGTAAAATCGTCTGGCCTTAGACAGAGTGAAATCTGTTAAGTGTTACTCCTAGGAGTCAATGGGTTAATGGAGGGGTCATAGTTTTTGTCTGGTTAACCAATTCACTCCTCCACAGGCACCCCAGGACGTTCCAAGTTGATGAGTAAAATCGTCTGGTGTTAGACAGAGTGAAATCTGTTAAGTGTTACTCCTAGGAGTCAATGGGTTAATGGAGGGGTCATAGTTTTTGTCTGGTTAACCCATTCACTCCTCCACAGGCACCCCAGGACGTTCCAAGTTGATGAGTAAAATCGTGTGGTGTTAGACAGAGCCTAAAATTTGTTAACTTTCACTCTCAGGAGTCAATGGGTTAATAAAATCTTGAAAGCTACGGTTGATTTGGTTTTGACCCGTTTATAGCCTGAGTGGAAGGTGCTAGAAGGAGGAACGAGGAAATTGGAATTAGACGCGCGAGAAAGGCGCGGAGGACGCAACAGGGTCAGGGATATCGGATCTAAGATCCGCTATCCCTGACCCTCTTGCACGCGTCTGCTTCCAAATCTCAATTCCCATTTCTCGCACCTTCCACTCAGGCCAACC
>JALIRR010003855.1:30000-40194 GCA_023091755.1 Montipora sp. Colony 1 RG-2022 | reverse complement strand
CAATGCCATTCCTCCTCTTATCCAGCCATATCAGACAGCAATTTTTATCTAGTATTATTGCTACTGGAGAGCAAGTGCTTGAACTGATGAAGGGTATTGATATCTCTAAGGCATGTGGCTATGATGGAGTTGGTAATAAGATTATTAAGTTATGCAGTGAGGGTTTTCATGTTTATGTTACTCATTTTGTTAAATTGTCTCTTTCACTTGGTCAGTACCCGAGCAAATGCAAGCTTGCAAATGTTATTCCTCTTTTTAAAAATGACAACCGTCAACTCAAAGTGAATTACCATCCTGTTTCTCTGCTGGCAAGTTTTTCCAAGATCTGTGAAAAAGTTGTGTTCGTTCATTTGTATAACTTTTTGATGGAAATTGGCTTTCTTTATAAATTTCAATCGGGTTTCAGGCCTGGTGACTCAACAATTAACCAACTGATTTTTCTTGTTCACAAGATTTATGATGCTTTAGAGGGCAGCAAAGAGGTACGAGTTCTCTTCCTAGATATCAGCAAGGCATTTGATAAGGTGTGGCATGCTGGTTTGCTGCGTAAGTTGGAGGCTCTAGGTGTACAATCGCCCTTATTTCAATGGTTAGAGAGTTACTTGTGTAACGGAAAACAGCGTGTAGTAATAGAAGGAACTTTAATTCTTCTGTATGGATGCACTACGTCGCTTGCTGTGCAAAATCGAAGGAACCGACACAACAAGATGTCGTCTTCCCATGCCTTCAACACTTCAGAATTGTTGTCTGATGCAAGAAACTTCAAGGAGAGGTTTGGCTATGCATATTGTTGGGCTAAAAATTCCATCATTTTGGCTGAGGGAAAGTGAAGGTTCTCGGCCTATTGCGATTATGACTGCAAGAGATTTAGAGAATCTCAAGTCTCGTCAAGGATTACCAAAAGCTAAGTAACCATTAATTCTTTAGACCAAATTGTGAATAACAAAGCTCTCTTCCTTATTATTCCTACGATATTATATCTTCTCATGGCCAGTTCAACAATGGTCTTAATACAAACCCTCCTACAAAAAAATTACCTTGATCGTTTACCAAGTTTCAAAGATTTAGATATCATGATGACCCGTAAGCCTTAGAAACGTGCAGGACTGTCATCTGAAATGACCAAATTCGCGATGTGAAACAAAGGGAGTGTTGACAAAATAGCACAGGACTGTACATTGGGAACTATGATAAATTCCTCGAAGACATTACTCACACGTCACCATGTGTCCGTCTCCTTTTTTAATATGACACTTCATCTGGACATCATTAAATTCATGCTCATTTCATGAAAGTGGTAAACCTGGTAAATTATTTGTACACATCTTTCACATGATGCTCAGAACTTCGTAAATACATCAATTTCATTGCAGGTGTGAATGTTTAGTTGATATAAGAATGAGGTAAGCAACAAAATTTGTTCTTCAATTAAGTGCGAAAAACAGCCAGAAAATATAATTTCACTTACGAGTGTGAGCGGGAAGCATGGAAAACAGAAAGCAAGTTTACTTTTGTCTCCCACCTTTACAAAACGAACGACAAGCTACGGGTACACCCCTATTGATCGATATTTTGCCTGCCACCTTCAGAAATTCTTTGTCTTCCGTTTTTTTTACGCATTAGAACATGTGCGCATGATATTTTCAAAATGTCGACCATACGAACGAATTGATTGTCTTGTAACAAACCTTTCAAATCACTTAACTCACTGAAGAAACACAGGCGTGATCAACACGATGATGAAGCCACCGTAATTCCGGTGTTTAAAGATGCTTATGTGATGATCGTTTTGGTTCCATAACCCAGGAAACGGTTAGACCCAAATGATCAGACGGGCTACAAGTTATGGGGGGCAGGTTTGGTTGAAAGAATCAACGCTGCGCTTCATCCTCGTTTCTCATCGGTATATTTATCTACATAGCTAATTGTAATAGCAATTGTGAAGTTCTTGAAAGGAGGTATTCATTGTGCTTGTCCTAAATACAATTCCTAATGATCAAGCGAAATTATGTTGCAAAGTAAACACTCAGTTCAAAGGGTCTTCGATAAGTAGTCTCCGGAGTCATTTGAACCCGTTTAGGCCATCACTAAAATCACACGAGTGCAGTTGAAACTTGCGTGGCCCCCCATTTAGGACATCACACTATCTTTCTTGTTTGCGTGGGTTTAAAGATGCTATCTTTTGAATATTTAGTTTATCTTACCGTCGTGTGAAAGAGTAGTGTACTAGGTCATCATACTGTATTGAATTGAATAACCCTTAAACTCTAAAAGGCCAGCATCAAAGTTCTTCGTGTAATGCAAGTGCGGTGGTAGCCACAAGAATTTAGGACAGAAATCTCGGCTTCAAATTTCAATTAAAACCTCACCACACTACTTCTGTAGGTTATGGTTACCTTTAAGTAATTATGTAGTGAAGCATACAACTTAAGCATAACTATTATTGTCGTTGCTGTAGCAAAGAAGGAATTGAAAAGTCGTTAAGAAGCCACTGTTACAGAGACCTGTACACCCGGTGCTTTAGATTCAATATAAAGCAATATACATGTTCGTATATGTATGTGCAAGAATATACAACAAGTATGAAAAAAAGAATTCATATAACTCCCTAGAACAAGTCATTGATATGTAAGGATATTTACAATTTTAGCAATAACAATAGCCCCTTACAAAGGGATTTGTATTGCGATTGCAACAACAAAAAAAACATCATTTACTACTTTCTTTGAATACAAAAGAAAAATAGGTAACTACAATTTGGGCCAATAGTATTTGGGACACCCTTGGAACGCACGCAAAGAAGACCTACCATGAATATTCTATTCATCATAGGGCCGTTCAACCCCCTCCCTCCTCTGAAAGAAATATAAAAATGTTGAAACCAAATACAAACAAAATACACCAGTCATGTACAATGAAGTTAACATTGTAAGGGGAGGGGGGAAGACCCATAGCTATTAATGTTTAAAATACTTTAAAAAATTTTTTATGGTCTTGTGGGAACACTTTTGTCAGGATAGTAGAATGTTCAGTTAGCATTGTTTCTCCATTCCAAAATTTGACACATCAACTGCTTTCGAAGAAGTCCCATGTCCTTAAGGAAACTCCCACTGAAATGAAGGAAGGCATCTTCCAATTCTGATGATATCTCTGACAGAGAGAATCACCTCCACACCACAGCTGCCTGCTCCTGCACCTCTTGTTGTCTGCTGTGGCATGTTGATATGGGGCAAAGGAAGGCACAACTTTGGGCAGTTCCATTGTTGCAAGTTGAATCGGGAACCACTTGAAAGATCACTGAAACCATTCAACATGTTCTTGATAACTATCAGAGTGCTTTTGGGTGGGGCAATCTTCAAGCCATGATCAAAATTGACATTTCTACTGACAGCATCAAAGTCCCCATGTAACATAGCTGGGATATGAATTGGAATAAGGATTATACTTGCTGCATCTGCTGAGCAGTGAATGAAATACCCTGATACCTTTTGGCTGAAAAACAATGCTCCTTGTTTCGCCCATGACTGACCGTATGCAACATCACTTTGTTTCTCTTCTCCCAGAAAGGCAAGGCATGTTGTGTCAATAGCAAAACTGTTGACGTAACTTTCACAAGCAAGGGTACAAAAGTCTGACAAATTCATAATACTGTTTTCTGTTGTAAAATGACATCATTAACCCTTGAATTCATCAAAACATCTTTGATTTTGGAAGTGCTCAGTGCCACGGGTGTTTGAGAAAGCCAAGAAATTGCTCATCTCAAGATGAAGGCATCTGAGTCCAATTCACAAATTTTCTGAAACACTTTTAGAGCACCCATGTTGTAACATCCTAGATGGCCAATTTTGACGACATCCTTTGGACAGGATCGCAACAATGTTAACGCATGTTGTATAGTACATGCTGATGGGTGACCATTGGCCAGTAAAGGGTTGAACAATTTTGCGCAATTTTTGGAAACTAAAACATATCCTGGTGGAATGTAGGACACTTTAGGAAAGTAGTAAGCTGCTGCATGATTATGGGTTAGGCTGTTTAACTTCCCATTCCGAAAATCTGCTAGGGCAAGTTGCTTTGTGTTACCTCTATGAGTTGCCTTCAACACTGGCACTGCAAATGACATCATCATCTTTTGCACTAACCAGGTTACAGCTGTCATTTCTGTCTGAGTTAGCTTCAGCACTCTCACTGCCAATGGCATCATCTTCGTCACTAATCAGGTTACAAGTGCCATTTCTGTCTAAATCATGTTGACTACTGACACTGTAATTGCCTTTGCCCTTGCTTGCAAATGCATTAGTAACACCATTGTGTAGTTCGTGAGTGTTCACCACGTCCTTCTCAGCAAGGTTGCATGCAGTGATGTTATCATTTGCTTCGTTATTGCAAAGGATGTCTGCCTGATCATGTATAATCTGGCCTGCGGATAAGAATGAAGCTTTCAATAATTTGCGAATTCATACTTGCAGAAGACAGGACCAAACGGTCTGGTGAACATCGCATTCACTGCTTGGATCCGTTCTTGATCTTCCTTAGACCAGTCTGGGCTCCAAGGTTTCCACCCACAGCCTCTGTAGTAGAATGGTTTTCCTAGTGGAGGAAAAGACAGAAAGAAACACGAAACTTTACAATCGCAACAGTTGCATTGAAACTGAAACTCTTGCAGTTGTTGTTATAAGTGTTTTCTCTCAGTTCCTGTCTCCACCTTAGAAAACCATTGTTCAACTTGTCAAGGAGAGTAGACCATTGCATTTTCCTTGCAGCTATAATTATTTATTTTATATATACGGAGATTTTCGCATCAAATTTTGCTGTGTGAAAAAGCGTTTCAGATTTTACTTCGACTACTCAGAGAGGTGAAACGAGTTTCTCACTCGTGAAAAAATTGTTTCGTCCAATCACAAACCATGGTTTGAGTGAATTGTGTTGTCGCGGGCTTTTTCGCAGTCATTACAGTACTTTTATTGGCTTTCCAATTTGGGATTTGCTTATTTCGTTATTTTCAAACAAGCACTTCCATATTCAATTAAGAATTGAAATGTTTGCTATACTTTGCACCAGTTATGATTTTTGATTGGTGATATTTTCACATGTCGATTTTAGTAAAAACTTAATTTTTTGAAGAGAATTTAATACAGGAGTTTTGTAATTATTTTAGAGAACCAACTAAAGCTGGATAAATAAAAAAAATCTCAGTATGTATAAAGTAAACAAATTACAGCATGGAAAACGCTTTGTACGGGATTTTCACACTCGTTGGTTTTGTATCAGAAATCTCACTCGTTCGCTTTCAGATACTTTACCAACGAGTGTGAGAATACCGTACGTGTGCGCTTTCCATGAAGTAATCTCTATTTTACTGCTGCTTTCTACTGTACAACTGAAGGCCACCGTCTACCAATAATTTTCGATACGTCTTGGTTGAGTGCTACATGAGAGAATTTACAAGGGTATCATGCTGCACACAATTTATTTATGCAACTTACAAGTTGCATAAATAGTTAAGTTAGTTTACATATTAGGAGTAGTATAAAATACCCTCTCACCACTAAACAAGACTATTAATCTATCTTCTTGTTCAACGCCACAATCTAGTGTAACCTATGGTAGTCATTTCATAACAAAATTGTTAATTTTCAACTTGTACACATAATTATAATACCTGATTGAATGCAACAAACAGCTTCTCTGAATGACTATCTTATCTGAAGATTCTCAGTGTAGAGGTGTGTGAGAATTTGGTCCACTAAGAAATAAGATGCCATAATAGTCAAACAGGTTTTTGCAAGACTCAACCATTACAATTTCCTTAAAACCTGTGAATATGCATGTGGTTAAATGCATATAAGCAAATTCGGTGTCTTTACTTCATGAAGGGACGGTCAGGAACTAGGAGTATGTTATTTAGTGGATAAGGGTGAAAGTAAAAAAAAACATTTAACCCCACAAATACTTCAGGGATGTTATGTTACTATGAGAAGGATAGGCAATCAAGTGTAAGAAACATACTTTAGCTAAAAACCAAGTTATTATCAACTCCTACTTGAACAATTAGGTTCAAAGAGGCAAATGAAAAAAAAGAAAGAACATCAATGTATTCAATATTACTTGTGTTAATATCAACAATGTATGTCACTTTCACTTTGAAAAAAACCTTAAACACTTGCTAGATAAAACCACAATAACCTGTCACACAACAGTCAAATATGGGATTGGAAAACTTCTTTTACCTCGTTGATAAGGTGAAAAAACAGTCATACGTGTACAATATAGCTTGGAGGGCTGGCTGGCACCTATTACAGTGACCTTACCTGAAGAGGTGCTATCAGCAGCATCATGTGATGTAGCTTTTATGTACAGTTGCCGTTGAAGCTTGTGAGCAGCTTCAAAATCTTGATTTGACAATTTAGTCAATGACTGGTGATTGCAGAAAAGCATTGAAACATGGTTAATTGTTATGTAACCACACCCAAACATCCAAAATATCAATAAGATGTTCCTCGTCTGCAGAAAATTGGCTGTCCCTAATAATAAAGGACTGGTCATAAAGTGCAGGAGGGGATGGGCCATCATTTTTGAGCACGTAAAAAGGGGTGGGTCAAGAAACATCATGCAATACATTGGGGGTGGGCTATGAACAATTATGCTTCAGTTTTATTAGCTGCAGATATGTATACATACACCATTTAACTCTTAAATTGGGAGTAATGTAGCTTGATAATGACTTGCAATAAAAATGCTTCTATTTACACCACCTGGCTATAGTGGCAGCTAGCTGTTTTTACAAAGATTATATCAAGAAGGAATATTCATGTGAAAAAAATAAAGAAAATGAAAGCAGCAACCTATAAAACATTGCATGCAACGTTTAGTCTGCATCAGTGAAATCATCATCACTGAAGTCATCATCCGTATCTGTGTCGGCTTTACCTTGGTGTAAAAACCCACAATTGACGTCACAAATTCAACATTCAGCTGTTAGTGGGTTCGATAATGTGACGCCAGTAATAGGGGAAGCTGAGCTGTAGATCGATGGGTCGATGGATCAATGGATCAGTAATCAGTAGATCAATAGATCGATTGAGCTTTTCATCCATATGGATCAGTGGTGGATTGATCCATGGATCAGTGCATCGATGGATCAGTCTATCTGTAGATCGATGGATCAATGAGTCAGTCTATCAGTGGGCGATGGATGTGAAGCTGAGAAGGACGTGGAGAAGAGGCTACTAGTAAATTGAGATCCATTCCCCCTCCACGCAGCAATCGCGGTCACTGTTGATGTTTGAAACGTGATCTTTTTTCCTGGTTTACTACTGCTTTGATTAATGGTGACAAGTTGTCTTTCCATGAAGTTAGATGAGGAGACGAAAGCGTTTACTCGACTTGTGATCGAAAATTGCGACAAAAAAGCCTCTATCTTGTGTAATGGGCCCGTTTGTGCGGTACCACATGGAGCTCGCGTCCGAACTACAGTTGGTAATTCCTGTGGGCTTTTTTAGTACCGGATGTATTGGTTTGGGATCCATTGTCACATTTCCCGGATAAGATCCTTCCCTGTCCATCTTGCAATGATAAAAATATTCAAGAAACCCTCCATCCCATCCGCTGGAAAGATGGTAGTAACGACTATGACCAGCCTCGACTCCTTGTATGCAGCATTTATTTGTGCAGAAACAAGCATCAAATCTTCAGCCATGATCCAGGTATTCTCTGTCAAATAAAAGAAAATTTTCCACCGCCCTTTATGTTATTTCACAAAAGTGGAGTGACTAGAGAGTTGTGTAGTATGGACTTAGGAAAATGTGTTTCTTAAACGAAAAGGCAGAAAGGTCAGAAAGCTTCCCAAGTTTCTCGTCCAAAGGCAGTAAGGTTGGACAAAAAGTTGCAACTGCTTGTTATATACACAGATACTTTGAAAAAGAACACTTATACCAGCAAAGGATTTGTCAGATGAGTGCATTGTCGTTGAGTGCTGACCATACCTTTAAAGTATCCTGCAATATTGGATTTTGGTGTGATGGCAAGTGGATACAGTTGTATGACAGTTTATTCATAGTCATGAATGAAATTGGTGTGGTATTATCTTGGAAACTATGTAAGGAAACAGGGTTTCATAATGTTCAAGATCTGCTGATCAGCTGTCGCTGTAGACCAATGAAACAGTGGCGGTTAAGTCATGAAATTGACATTAGCGGCATACCAGCATGTTTTGTTCATATACGTCCTCTAAAAGTTTTCAGGTTTTTCATGAGAGCGTTAGGGTTTTGCCTGACTACCCTAATAACATTCTGCTCGTTTTGCAATGGAAAAAAAATCAAAGTTAACAGGTTTGAAAGGAGGTAAATTACCGTCCAGGAGTCGCTTTAGATCAAGATTTCAAATGCTCCTTGAAACACGAATACTTTCTCCTTGATCTTTCAAGTTGCACTTCGGTTTCATGTTTGTTTTTTTTTCTCGTAGCTGCTAAATCACGTATCTCTTTTGTTCTAATCTTTCTTCGCTTCTCAGCAATGGTGTGCCTTTCAATTGGAGTTTTTTTCATCACATGAAGTCCTTTCTTTGGTCTTTCTGGGGCGCTTTCCATTTAGCCAAAATTTCAAGTTCAAATGGAAAGGCCTTTTCCCTCCCAGGAATAAAGCCTGGTTTTGAGTCATAAACTTAATCGCTGGCAAGGCGCAACAAAACAAAATGGACGGGGGTGTCCTGCTGCTTCGTTCACAGAAACTTAACGCGTATTCAGAATTATTTTGAGTCGACAGTACGTAATTATTTTGCACATGAGTTTGCGGTGCATTTTAGGATGACTTGGACCACCATAGAGTTACTGACAAGGGAAGTGATACACACTGGCAATCCTTTTGGAAGGCCATCAATCCCACCAGAGAAGCAAGTATTGGTCTTCCTATGGGCATTGGCGACCTACATTGTAAGAGGGCACGCAAGAAATCGCCGACCGAATTGACATCACATACAGCAGTGTTTCTTGAACTGTTTCTCGATTAACGAAAACGGTTTGTGGCCTTAAAAACCAGTATGTAAGATGGCCAAATGGTGAGTAAAGTATATAACCTTTTACCACGTTATATCACATATTTCTTGGAACGATACCTGAAACGGAAATTTCGTTGCACTTAAGGAAAGACTTTTGACAAGTGACTAAATTTATGTTACTCTCGATTAGAGAGTGCTAGCTTGCTCACTTGAGTGTTCTGAAATTTTACACATGCATATATATGTATATACAGCTATTTACCGAGTTTAGAGAGTTGAATTTAAGCTACATTCACTCTAGTAAAAATGAAAATGTTTATTTGTAATTTTTACATCTTGCTAGGGAAAGAGATAAATGAAGTCAAGGCAGATTTTGGTGACACATTTCCAGGCGTCATTGGTGCCATTGATGGAACCGTGATTCATATGTGATGTCCATCAGAAAACAAAGAAGCATATAATTGCAGAAAAAGATTTTATGCTTTGAACGTTCAGGTAGAACAAGTATTTGATAATCATTATAGGAGTAAATGCCATTGTTTTACCTTAACTGTGCCGGCAACAGTTTACTGTATACAGTAAACTTACGTCTGGTTCCCCAGCTTGAATACCTTGTCATCAATAGATAATTTAGGGCTAAGTTTTTATTAAGTTTTTAAAATACAGCTTTAACGTGACATTTTTTCCCAGATGTTTTAAAATGTCCATGATCCTTGATGTAAACGTCACCCTAAATTTGGTCATTTTAATAGTGAAAAGTTATTTGTATCACCCAACTAGTGGACTAATGCAAATCCTGCATTTTGATTGGCTACGCTACTGGAGGACTATTAGCCTCATGGGCTATTGACCTGTAGCCCTTTTAAATAATAATTGATACAAGGCCTTTTGTTTTTGTATCTGTAATCTTAAGGGCCCCTGGAAAGTACTGTGACAATGCTACCTCCAATAATTTTACATTTCATTGATTGAAACTGATTGAAAATGCTATTGCTCCGTTTAAGTTTCTTGAACTTAAGAGAGGTGATGCTGTACCAGACCAACTGAAGAATGACATGTCAGAATAATTAACAGAAGCAACTTTGCCTCCACCGACTGCAGAGAATGTACGTCTTGTCTCAGATGCACTCATCTTGTACAATGTCATTGAAAAGAGGAGACGAGAGCTTGATGACCTGGCAAAGGGCCTAGAAAGTATCG
>JALIRR010003855.1:5000-20000 GCA_023091755.1 Montipora sp. Colony 1 RG-2022 | reverse complement strand
AAGTAAAGCATAAAATGCAAGATCAGTACAATGAAATGCGACTTTAATTTTGACACCACTCCATAAATTTGTAGCAGAAATTACAGAACTGATTTTTTTTGAAAAACTAGTTGCAAATGTAAACGTTGAAGCATTGAAACAAAATAAAAATCAAACGTGAGAAATATCTTCTAATTGTTCATACCGCTGTTCTCATTCAGGACCTGTATACCTACGTAAATGTGATAAATTAACACTAAATACTATATGCATACAGGAAATAAGACTATTTGCAAATTACACCACCAGCACCAATGAATGTTCAAACCTCCCAAAATATTAATGGTTTCAAACTTTTAAAGCATCAATTCAGTTTTCTATACACAGTTAACATTAAAGACCTCAAAAATGCTCTCTTGACTGGGCTCACATCTCATTTATGCGTACTCATAATTTGCAGTAACTGGTCAAAAAAGCTCTTTCGTTCTTCCTTTGCCTCCTTCATCAACTCCATCTTTTCTCTTTCGTTCTCCTCACGTTGCTCTGGGTAAGATGACCGGAATGTCAACATCTCTGCAGGTGAAGATTTTGATTTTCTTTTTCTTTTTTGCTGTTTACAGCCACTTTCAGAAGCTTTTCCGTTTGTTGTAATAGAACTCTCAGCAGCAGGAGATAGGTCTTCATCATCTCCTCCTTCCTCGGAGTCATTGTTTGCAAGGACGTCTGCGGTGCTGCTGCTGCTCTCCAAAGTGAACTTTGGTTGTGCATTTGGATTTCCCCCGATACAAGACTCCATTTCACGGAAGTATTTCCACGTTTTCTTGTCGGCTTGGTGTTGTTGTGGTCCGTTATCTTCTTGTGGGAAGCTTCAAGCTTTAGCCATTTAGGACTACACTGCTCCCCCGTGACCTTCATATCAGTAGAAATACTATTGCACTTAGTGGCAATTCTGTTGAATATGTCCTTTTTGGTAGCTTTCCCTTTTCCGAATTCAAGCTTCTGCTTTTGCCAGCAACTGACAAGAACTTTTACGTGAAAGTTTTCCCACCGTTCAAGCATCGAGTGTGAAGGACCTGTGAAAAAAATACAAACTGTTTAAACTGAAGCAGCTTGTTAAGCAACACTAGAAAGAAACATCTGAATCATTTTCCATTCCTTTAGAAGAGGTTTTTCCTAACAAATCATTTCTAGCAGCACAGGCGCCCCAAGCTCAGTATGAGGGAATATAAGGATTTGTATGGGAAGACAAGACCTGAGACCTGACAAGATCATTTTCCGAAAAAATTCTCAATTTAAAAGCTTAACCTTATTGCCATTATCAGTTCATTGGCTTTCAACGGTTATAGTAAAATGCCAAGGCTGAACATTCAATTCTCACGAGCCCACCAAATTCAGTCAAATATTCCTGGTTAAAATGTTCTCACAGTTAAAATTCCACCTTAGAAATTCAAGGTCAAAGGTTTTTCTTTCAATCCGCTTGCCACACAATTGAAGCCCTGCCAGCGATGTCAGACGGCTGTTAGTGTCCCAAACAAATCGATAAAACGATGAAAAAGAGCCTTTTTAAAAATCTGCACCACACAGCGACCGTTGAGTTTCCGCTTGGTTACCTAGTCAAAAGGGTAGTAGACCGCAAATTGCCATCCACACTTTAGCTTTGCCACCCAGGGTCCCCTTAGATTAAATTGTCCCAAGTGGCCAATCAAAATTGGTCTCCCTCGTGTTTACAAAATTTGACAACTCAGAGGAACTCTCCCGGGAAAATTTTCTTTCTTATGGTATATTATAGGATTTCCCCTATGTTGTTGATTTGCAGAGCCAAACATTTCACGTATTCTGATATTTCCCACTTAGAAAAATTAAAAAAATATATGTGCTATTAATATTTTTAAAAATACAACCACACTTTTGAGTTTAAGAAACATGTTTCGATATTTCAAACATCATCTTCTGCTATAGTTAGTGTAACATTAAAATTGGCAAGGATCTCATGGATATACACACCAACCATAACTCTAAAAAAATGACCATTCTAAATCAGTTTCAGTTTCTAAATATTGCTATAGCAATAAGATAAACGAAAGTTTAGACCTAATCACTGAAATGGGCACTTAGACAATCTATAAAATGAGAGTCTAACCTAGGAGACTTGTGGTGGGTATATCCACGAGATCTTTCCCTTAAGATTTTTACAAGATAATTCGTATATATATAGCTATCAATACAAACAGATACGTTCTCTTTTGTCCAAGGGATTCAACAATTTGATTTCAGCGACAAGTTTCTAGTTTCTTATGATGTCAGTAGCCTTTTTACAAATATCCCTTTATCTGAGACGATTGATTTAGCTGTCAACGCCATAATTGATGGAAACATGAATTCTGACCTAAAACTAAGTAAATTTGAACTTAAACAACTTTCCAATTTTGCTAATATATAGATTTAGCCAAGCCTAAAGGTGGAGCTCCCTGGTTATTTATTCTTACTGCCTGCACGGTTTGTGAAAATAAAAGGTTTCAAATTGTCCGCATTTTTATGTTTCCGGTTGCTGCTTTAATAATTACATCATTTTCTTTGCTTTCTTCTATAGAAAAATTCATTGCCTAACTAATGACTTCCACGGTAAATTTTACGCTAAAAACCGATATCACATGAATTATGAAGTGATGAGTGCAACATCCGTTTTTCCAGTGAAATTTACTTTGCAAATATTCACCAGTTTGGCAATAATTTTTTCTTGAACCGAATGAGTTTTAAAAGAAAACAAGCATTAAGCACAACATCAGCGAGCGAATTGAAAAGGAAAAAAAAACCATTTCAGAGTCAACTGTCAATAGCGAGGTAATAGAAATCATGCTAAAATTAGAAGCCATAAACACAACTTCAAGGTCAAAGAAGAGTTTTAGTGATGTACTTTATTCCACTAAGATCATTCACTTTTTGATGTATTTCATTGAAACACGCCAGGTTGGCTTGGTACAAGAATTGGCAAACTACGGCAATGCAACCAAGATAGGACGAACTTCAAACACGATCTGCACCAACACTTGAATAACATTTGGGTGCTTTAAACAAATTTCTGAAAACACAAGCTACTGAGATTTCGCCCTAATTTTACGAGAACTCATTGCGAATACGTGTTTATAACATAAGGGCAAAATTTTCTTGTCACTGTCGAGGCACAACAAAAACCAGTTGGGCAAGCAGATTAAAAAAGCACTTGTTCCCTCGCATTTTAGAGGAAAACAAACAGACAAACAAATCAACTTTTTCTTTATGTCCAAAAGAGGACAGATAATTGTTATTTAATTTCAGTTGAAAATAAAAATTCGATTTTCATTCCTGAAAAAAGGAAGAACCGATTAAACCACCTTTGATATAAAAAAACAAACGGTTTAGTGCCCAAGGAAAGAATTTGTGTGCTACGTACGAGCTATTACTGGTATTCTGTTTTGTCGTTGTTGTTCTCTTTCGCTCAGTCCTTTCATGTCTGTTCTAGACATAAGTCCTCCAGGCATCATGTAACCTTATCAGAGCTTCTAAAGATATGCCAAAAATTGCAATACAGAGAAAAAAGCGGCTGTAAGCAAATTAAAAATAAACACTCAGCTTTAAGTTTACATCCCGCCGATGCTCGACTAAAATAACTGCATAGCCAGTGTCGACCACAGATATCGTGATATGTCAAACTGGATTGAAACCAGCGAAAAATGCAGAAAGAAAACATCATCCAAACCGTTTTCCACCTGAAGACAAAAAGCGTTTGACTGTGTAAGAACTTTCGTTGATATATAGTATGGACGTGAAGCCGCGTCGAGCCACAGAAAGTGCACGAAAAATGAAGCCTCTCTTATGTTCAGGTGAGTTCATCTAGGTTGAGCCTGCAATCCAATCGAAAACCGGTACCTGGTCAGCGGTCAACTTAAAAAAAAAAACAGCTGACCTCGGTGAGCTTAAGCTTGTTCTGACAGGTGTCAGTTAATCAAAAGATGGATTCCAATATCAAAGATGTCTGCTGTAAACTAGCATGATACTGGTCACATGCCATGAGGGGTGGACGGACGGACGTATGGATGGTGATGACGTCATGGCTATAAAACCAAATTTGGATTGAATTTGGATAAATTTGAAAAACGTCGGCCTACCTATTTTCAAATTTATATCAGTCTATATCAAAATGTCATTTACACAGCTGGGAAATCATTCTCAATTGTTATGTTGCCGTGATTTTGCAAATGCAAGGCTCTTGCTCTGCCAATTTGACGTTTAGAGCTCATCATTAACATAATTAACAAAATGAAACAAAATTACCTAAAAGAGCGTGACCTAGCCCCTTTAACAAATGCCATCCCAACATTAAGTTTACAATGGAAACATAAAGAGATGGCAAATTGCCTTTTTTAGATGTATTATTATCCAAGCAGAGATCAAGTAACAATGAATGTTCTTGTATCACTTCTGTTTTTCGAAAAAACGATTGGTCTACTTTTGTTATTTCAGTTTTACTCCCTTTCAGTACAATTATTAAGGTTAATTAAAACTCTCATCCACAGGGCATATAAAATTAAAATACTACCCAGGGTTTTCAAAACGATATCAATACTCTAACTACTATTTTTAAACGTAATATGTTTCCCAGTTGGTTAATCGGCCAGTACGTTCAAGGTTATCTTAGAAATGTTACTACAAAAGAAGCCCCTAAACATGATGTTTTTGTATCACTTCTGTTTTTCTGCCATTTTTACAAACTACCTTCATCGGTTTCTATTCATCATATACTAGAAAGAAAATTTTAGCTATCTATTATCAGCAAGTATTGCAAGGATTTAAATGTTAAAGTAATTCTCTCTCCATTCAAACTGTGCAACATTTTTAGCCCAAAGGATTACATTCCAGATTCTCTCAAATCACGTGTTACATACAAATTTACTTGCGTGGGATGTGGTGCTCGCTTCATTGGTGAAACCAGCAGGCATTTCTACACACATGTAAATGAGCACCTTTTCCGGGATAAAAATTCCCATATTTTCAAGCATCTTAATTAGTTTTTCTAAAAGTTGTCAGGATAATAGACCATATTCGTATTCTCAGTATTGGACTTGAACTAGCTTGCAATGGAGGCTAATGCGGGGGAATATATTAAAAAGTATTTGCATTTGGTCTATTGCGATGTTTCTTGCTTCAAAATTATTGATAATACCAGAATCAAATACTAGATTTTGTCTTTGAAGGTCATAATTTATTAATGACTGGCCAGGCTGGGGTTGGCAAATGCGAGGCCGTAAAAGCACTCATTGCAAAGGCGAAGGAACCTGGAAAGACGATCGCTGTTATCTGTTCGAGCAGTATTGTTTGTTAAGTCTATAATTGCGGAGTGGCATCAATGGTTCTTTCATTTTACAGTCTCTGGACTGCGGAATTACCGTGGTGGCAAGTAATCCATCGATCAGCTGAAGACTCTTTCGTTTTAAGTGAAGCTATGATCCTCGCAGTTATGAACGCAATTTTTTCAATTGCGTAAAGAAGCCTGAAAAATTCAGGACTTCAACAGGGTTTGAACCTGTGACCTAGCGATACCGGTGCGATGCTCTAACCAAATGAGCTATGTATGGTGGCCCAGCATTATCATAGTAAAATATGTAAGTTTTTGAGGAGAAAAGAATAAAAAATGGAAAGAAACGGAAAATGTAAGCAATCAAAATAGAAAAAATGGAGAAAAAATATTTTAATAACCATTAATGATATCAAGTAAAAAAACATTTGTTGACAAATTCAAAAGTAAAAAAAAAAAGAAAAATAATTGAAGCACTAAAAATATTTAAAAAAATACATACAATTGAAGAAAGGAAAAAAATCGAAAATCAACATTGAAAATCAACGTTGAAAATCCACGTGGCCTGTCGTTATCATAGACCAGGATGCTTTGCACGCATATTCAATATATTTCAACCATTAGAGAGGTGATTAGAAGCTCCTGATAAATCATGGTTGTTTGGACGGTACTTGATATCTGCAGTATATGATAACCAAAGTGTACATATTGTGAGCACGTGAGAGGAAAACAAAAGGGGAACAATGCATTGTTCATAAGCCAGTGCAGTGGCCCATCATTCTCGTAGCCCATGAAGACTTTTATCAGCGGACTTCAGTGCAGCTTGAGACCTGGGTGACCCATTTCGAAGAGAAATCTCCCGAGAATTCCATTCGCCAAACAGTACATCCCGTGTCTAAAATGAGTAGAATTCGGAATCCTGACTGGCCGAACAAAGAGAACCCGAAAGCCGACATACAGAAATATGTGCTCCAAAACTTGACTCGTAGAGAAGTTCTAGACTATCCGCAATATGCGTGGAGTCTTCCAACGCTGAGTCGAAGAACGGCTCACTTTGGGGTGAAATATGTCGACTACAGAACAGACCTGAAAGTCATAGAGAAGGCAGTCAAAGAAGAAACCAGTGGACCAGGACAACTCTTGGGGTACCAATCAATCACAAAAAATTACGAGAGCACCATCATTTGGCAGTACCACGAGGATTGGTGTACAATGTCATGACGCAGATTGACCCTGAAGGTTTAGAGAGCCGAGCAAAAGTTGGACAAAAGAAGCGACACAGGGGGACGACTGGCAAATTTAAATCACTGGTAAGATAACTGTTAGTGCTATTTTTCACAGGCTCACGAAAAACACATGATCATGTTTCACGAGTTTAAGTTTAACATACAATATGCGAGCCAGCGTGTGAGGCATGTGAGGCATGTGAGGCATGCAAGTCAAACCAAACACATACGAGGCACAATATATAAGTTTTCTGTTTAGACTTTTAACAAAGTCTAAAATGGCTATAGAAGACCGTCTTTTACCATTTCTGATTAAATCTTTAACAATTTTATTATTTGTTCGTACATTGGATTGCATTATCCTGCTTGTACTGTACATGTTACAGGGATTTTCATGAACAAAAAAGAATATCTGATCCAGAAATAATTATTGTAGTGTTAGTGCTTTTCTTGCCTGCACAGTAATTTCCATTTTGTTGGGTACATTAGTTACCATAGCTACAGCATCAATGATTTTTTAAACTAGAGTGACAATAACAAGCAGGAAAAAAATACCGTACTGTCCAAACATTTATATTGTTCAATGTTTGTGGGGCAATTAATTTTTCTCATTTGTTACTTGCACACATATATTTGTGCTTCCTTCATACATACTATGCTTAATCCTTGACATTTGAGGTATGTTTGATAAAACATGTTTAATGCCATTTGGGCATGTTAAATTTCACGATGTCTGAACACCAAATATGTTTCATCAGTATTTGGTCATCACAAATTTCTTGTTTAGACAGGCCTTAATATTAATATAAAAGCAGGTCCTCATTGGAAATTTACCAGACAATATTATGTTCAAATTTTACTTTATTTAAATATTGTATTTGGTTTATTTAAGGGCCTAAACCACACATACTCTGGACCTAAACCACACATACTCTGGATATGGGCATGATAAACTCATGGATTTCAAGATGTTTTTAGTGGCTGCATTCTTTATTTAAAACTGTGGCCTTCAAACTCTCATCCTAAACCGATAGGAAAGTGGTACTTGGAGTATCTTTATGAATCAAGAGGTAATTGCAGTTGATAATTGTGATTATGTTTGACAACTATGCTTCTCACTCTCCAAAATTAGAATGCCTGAAACAAGTGATCCATTAGAACTTCACGTCGATTTAAGTGTGCCATTCAGAAATGGGTAATACCGCTGGATTTTGTAACTTGAGAAGACTCGGTTTAGTCCTTTGGGTATTCACTTCGGTAGCTAACGTTGAGCCACCGAAAACATATTGAATTAGTTCGGTTTCATTCGTTTGGTAAAAGATGAGATGTTTTTGGATGAGGACAGGAAGCGATTTCAAAGGGATGAAACAATAGCACAATTAAGCGACCATGAGCGGCAGAGTTTACAAACGTATCCTTTTGTTCTTGATGTATGAGTGAACTCCCCACAATGACTTGAGAATTTTGTGCATTTCAGTTTTTTCGCAAAATATTCGCAAGTGTGATTTGTATTTATGGAAGTAGAGCATTTCAAGAGCTTCAAAAAGAGATCTTAAACGGGGATTTTTGATCACTGTGGGCAGAAGTTCGGGGTTTATTTTTCAACTGGTGGTGGTTCGAACTGCAAACATCTAATGCATGTGTAAATTCCCAAAAGTATTTTCAGAGAAAGGCAAGCTCATTCTGAAAACCTTGTTTCTTTATATAGTTTTTTTTCAAACGAGGGCAATTTGCCGGCTGTAAAAAAAAGTTTTAAAGAGTTTCTTTGGTCTAAAATTGTAATGTCGGGACGTCTGCTGAGCAGCCGAGTGAAATTATTCCCTACAAGTTAATGAATTTCACTTTCTTCTTAAAATAAATCAAATGAAACCTCGATTTTTAATATTTCTGGAACACTGAGCGTCTTGAGTTATTTAGAATGATATTTGAAGCTAGAAGAAATACTTTTTTGCCCGTGAAACACCTGTAATTACCTACACCATTCAAGATCATTCCGATAAGGGACCGGTCAAAAATTAGAGGGGGGGGGAGGGCTGGTGCAAACATGGGGAGGGCCATGGTTTTTCATGCAAGCACAAAACAGAGGGTCAAACAATTTGGTGCATGTCATTAAGGGTGGGCCATTACCTTTTATGCAAAGATGCTGGGGCCAAGGAGTCAATCTACAATTCCTCTGTAGTCACAGTCATTCTTCTGTATCTATAATATGGAACACATTCTTTATTTGAAGTCTTTTAGATATAGATTTTGTAATAAAAACTAACGATAAAAAGTCACGACGTTTCGACCCCTCGGAGGTCATTTTCAAGTGAGAATAAAAGTTTTAAGAATTAGCATAAATATGTAAAAACTAGATAAAAATGCGGCGAACGCCGAAATGTGATAAAATATGTACAAAAGTGTAAAAAGTGCTAAAAATATATGGAGTAATGAACGGTAGCTAGAGAAAAACAATAGACAAAAAATAATTAATTACAAGAACTGTTCTAAACAAATAATTTGGCGCGGATAGAGTCACACTGTTTGTTTAGCGATGGTTTCAGTTCTTTTATAAAAAACATTTCAAAAACAAGACAATCAAACTTGTTCTGGCACTTTCTCAGGATTCTAAAACTCTTTGCGATGTTGTTAGGTTCCAATGCATGTTTCTCTCTCAGATGGTCGCCGATGGTTGCCCCTTTGTGCTCTTCAATGCGCTGGTGAAGGTGCCGGCAGGTATATCCGACATAACCTGCGTCGCACAGGTCACACTTGAATTGGTACACAACGCACTGTTGGCTTACAAGGGGTGGCTTCTCTTCACGGACCCGGATCTCTTCTTTGATCTTTTTGCTTGTGTAGACAGGGGTAATATCCGCACTGATCTTACGGCTTAGGTCGGCAATTTGTCTCCGTACGGCGTTCGCAGATTTTTGGTCCTTGAAGGGCAACACGACTCTGATTGGGTCCCCACGCTTCTCATCAACGTGGGTGCGTGATTCCTCGGAAACTTTTGAATCAATGAAAAGGCGGATGGTGGACTGCACATGATCTTCAGGATAACACAGACGGGAAAAGATCTCTTTGAGGCGTTCACATTCCTCGTGAAAGGCCTTCCATGTAGACGAGAGCTTAAACGCACGGTTAAGCATGGTATTTATCAGTGACCGTTTATATCTCGCGTCAACGTGGCTGTGATAATGTAACAACAGTCCGGTGTCAGTTGGTTTTCGGTACACCGTTGTGTTCAGGTAGCATCCATTCCTGATTACGTTCATTCCAAGAATGACACTAAACAACAGTCACCCTTCTATTGATTTCACAATGGAGCTCGAAGAAAATGGCAGACTACCCTTTCTTGGAAGGCAGACTACCCTTTCTCTCCCCATTTTTCAAGCAAAAGCTTAGTCTCACGGTCCTCCCACCTTTTCCCACGAGCTTTTCGGACAGTCGCCATTTTTAGGTTGTTTAATTAAACACGAATGTTAAACACATTTTAAACATGTTTAACTTGCGTCAGTGCGTGGTGGGAACAATTTATATTTAAAACTGTGTTTGGTGAAACTACTTTTAAACATGTTTAGGCGTTGGTGTGAACGGGGTATTACTAAAGTGATTCCAAGTTAAAAAGGAAATGGTCCTAGTCTTTTCACAAACTACAGACCTATTTCTTTGTTGTCAAACTTTTCAAAAATTTTTGAAAAAGTAATGTATAATTGCATAACTGAATTAGACGACCAATATAATATATTATACCGCTGCCAGTTTGGATTTCGGAAAAACTATTCAACGTCCCATGCTCTAATTCACCTGATAAATAAAATCTCCTCGGCAATTGACCAACGTGAAACTACTGTAGGTGTTTTCCTAGATCTCTCCAAAGCTTTTGACACTCTTGACCATCAAATTTTATTTACAAGGCTGGAGCACTGTGGTATCCGTGATGTGGCTCTGCAGGGGATTAAAAGCTACTTTCCTTGCCGCTGGCAATTTGTCCAAATTAATCAAACATGTTCTTCAACGCAGGCCATGAAGTGTGGAGTTCCTCAAGGATCCATCCTGGGCCCTTTATTCTTCATATTATACATAAATGATCTTTCCAAAGCTTCCAACTCAACTGAACATCTGCTTTTTGCTGACGACACTAGTATCTTTTTTTCACACTCTAATCCCACCTACTTGGAGAATGTGCTTAATAATGAGTTATTAAATATCGATGTTTGGTTAAGATGCAATAAGCTCGGGATTTATGTCCAAAAGACAAATTATGTTATATTTAGTCTGAGTCAGAGGAAAGTCAATCACAGTTTTTCTCTCTCCTTTGGAGGTCAACCTCTTACTCAAAACAATGTAACTAAATTCCTTGGGGTGTATCTAGACGAACACCTTACTTGGCAATCCCTTACCAAATCTACATATATGCCTCATATATGTGACATATACTACACCACCTTACATATATGTTAGATATATGTAAGAAGTGGCAGCTGTTTCTACATATATGTTTCATATATGTAGAGCTGCGCTGCTGAGAACTACATATATGTAACATATATGTAAGAAGTGGCTGCTGTTTCCACATATATGTAACATATGTAAGAAGTCGCAGCTATATATATATATATACAATTTCTATACAATAATTCTTAATTACTATAATACAATGATCACTATACAAAAATGTAAAACTGCACTGATAATCAAGAACTGCATGTAATACATATAATTTATAATAACTCTTTCATATATGAATGTCGACACATGTTTTTGTTGGAAATATTATTTAATGGAAGCAAATTTTAACAAAAATCTATATCTATATCCATGCAATTCGCAGAATTAACATATATACAATAATAGGTACAATTTACTGTTACATTGGTATACCCATGCTTAGAAATGAAGACAAGTTTTGCACATGCTGAGAAAGAAACTCTACTGACTTACATATAGTAATAACAAAAGGGAATAATTATGTATGGCATCTGAAGTCCACTCTTTTAGGAACTGCACGCAGTAACAGAAACCATTACAAACCTTACATAGAGAATGAATATCTGTTCACATGTAACCATGCTTATAATCCATCAGATATTTTCGCTTGCGTGCGATTGGTCTAAACGTGTCACGTGACTGAATATTCCCCAATTTTCAAAACTGCGCGTGTTGCGTAAAAGATTTGAAGGATAATAAACACAATAGCCTCCATTTGGGGCGAAAATATGCTCGGATATTTGTCCTTGGACATTATCTGTTCCTCAAAGCTCACAGTTTTCCTTGAGCTATGCTCTCGCAAAACTGTTCGCTTCTTGGAACAGATAATGTCCGCGGACAAATATCTGATCATATTTTCGCGCCAAATGGAGGCTATTGTTTATATATATATTACTACTCTGCCGCCTTCAGAGCAACGTTTTTAATGCCATGAGTTTGTTTCAAACCAATCATACGGTACATTGAAATGCACCATGTGAGGACATTTTTTCTGTGGCGTCCTGAGTTTTCTGTATTATCGGAATTGAATTGTTTTGTATTGAATATTGTTTCGTAGTATTGAGTTGTTTTGTATCATTGAAATTGAATTTATTGCATGATGTTCATTCACAATGTATTTATCTTCAAGAGGAAGTCTATAAACCTTTTAAACTTCAATCACTTTCTGTGAAGTTGGGGAAGTGGCTCACATAGACATAGTCAGCATCCATGAAGTCCATAAATACACATTTGTGTCTGATGCTCCTGATTGGAGCAACATGAATGTCTTCATCCCTCAATTAAAAAAAAGATAAGATAAATTTTAATTATACCATAATCATAGTATAGCTATGTTTATCATTACGTCATCTATTGCCATTAATGTGCCCAACCAGAGGTGATTGGCACATAAGTGAGGAACATTATTACATATGATTATATTGATGAAATGGTATATGAAATGAATCATATGAACTGTGGATATGAAATTAAGTGAAGCTATGATCTTCGCAGTTATGAATGCAATTTTTACAACTGCGTAGAGAAGCCTGAAAAATTCAGGACTTCAACAGGGTTTGAACCCGTGACCTTGCGATTCCGGTGCAACGCTCTAACCAACTGAGCTATGAAGCCACTGACGTTGGGAGCTGGTCATTTGTGGGTTCTAATGGTCCCGTGAGGAGTGAATCAATGATGAAATGGTATATGAAATGAATCATATGAACTGCGGATATGAAATCAAGTGAAGCTATGATCTTCGCAGTTATGAACGCAATTTACAAATAGCTTCACTTGATATGATTATATTATTATGATTGGTGATCCTTGAGGGCTAGTCTTGTGATCAACTGTATCACCACTGGTCAACATACACTGTGGCTTATTAAAGTTCTTATTTTTTTCAATCATCAATGTCTAAACAATACAATATATTATGAGGTACCTTGGCCTCTGCATGACTTGAATTTGTTTCTGTATTCCTTGAATTTGATCCACTTCAGTTAACTGGAAATCTTGCTGCAGTCGCAGGTTTACTATCACAGCAAAGTATTGCTACCTGTGGCACTTGCACAAACCAACACAAGCATTCTGGCACATGGGTGTAGGTCTCAAGAAATACATTATTTGTCCACATTTTATCCTCTTCTGATTGTCTTCATAAGTGACAGTATGACTATTTCTTCTGAAGACACGTCCATATGACTTTGAGTGGAAGACTTCCCCATGAATTTTTGCCCTTTTGAAAATCTGGCACCATCCCAAAGATTCTTCCCCACTCACATCTATGATTGCATTCTGCACATGTTGTGCAAGCTTTACATCTGAAAAGGCACCAAGTAAGTGCACCCCATTCTCAAGCTTTGTTGACCTGGAAAAAATATTAATCACATTATAAAATATTAAAATATTAATCACATTACATGAAAAGAAACTGTTCAACAGTGTGAAAATGATACATTGAAAAAGTTTGTTTTAATCTACATTTCTTCTACATTAAAGAACCATTCACAATTTAAGATCTCATGGCAAGTAATCTGCCATTCTGTAGAGCAAGATCATCTACAACAAAGTCAAGCTTGAGTAGTTACATTTGCTCTCTAAAAGGGAGGTACATGTGTTGGGGAACAGTTTTCACCTACGCAAAAAGAAAATCAACTGCCAAGTTGGTTTTCTCTTACAATGTGTTTCCATCCCTGGCCAAGGTCAACCTACAATCAGTGACACAATGTTGGTACACCGACGGGATTAATCGAGCATCCCTCCCTCTCCCACCTTTCAATGTTGCTTCGAAAATAAAACGTACTGAACAGTTAGTTTGGGTGCATTGCGCTATGCAACATTGAACGGGGGAAAGGGGGTGGGTGTTCCAACGACTTATGACAGTGATTGTATTATTGAATAAAGTATCGAATAACCTTAACCTAATCATGTCACGTTGCTGTACGTCTGAAGATATCCAGTGTGTATTCTTTTGATGTTGTAATGAATTTGCGCAACCATTTTATGAAAATTGTTGTGTGGCCTTTGGAAGCACTGAATACCACTGGTAAGGAACTGAATTTTTGTAAAGTTCATGTTTTCTTAAATAAATGTTAGTTTATTTTAACGCATAGCAACGCATCATGCTATTGTACGTAGCAACGCGTCGCGTCACATCGCAGGTGGTCTGAGATTTGATTACAGTAATGAAAATTGGCTTTCAAACATAGAAAACATGGATAGCGCTGTAGTTGAACAGTCATCACAAGTAGAATTAGGAGTAAGAGAAGTAAGACGTGTCTACCTTATAACGTATAGTCAAGCTGACACTACTAAAGTATCTTCTCGACAGCGTTTTGCTGAAATTGTCTTAGAGGCCTTTCAGTTACGACAAGTTTCCAACGAATCAACAGTTCAGCAATGGGCGTGTTGTCTCGAGCTCCATCAAACAGGGGGAATTCATTTCCATATGGCCATTAAACTTCGAAGACCAAGACGATGGTTGTCGGTTCGGCAGTTTATTCATACACGATACGGAATTAATGTCCATTTCTCGAATCGTCATGTGAACTATTACACTGCATGGAGTTATGTTATCAAGGAGGATAACGATGTTGTGATGTCTTCCAATCACCCTGATCTTTGGAACACACCTCCACCTGCGACAACAGCTGCTAGCGAGGCTATAGCTGCAGAAAGGGAACACGAACAAGAAATTGAAGGCCAAGAGTCCGGCGAAGAAAGCTCTGCAAATGGATCATCTTCTAAAAAGCGAAAACGACCACCACGTCTCACCATGTTTGACGTTTCCGAAATTGCTGTCTCCAAAGGTATCAAAACATACTTGGAACTCCTTCCACTTGCCAAGAGACAGAAAATGGAAAGGAAAACAGATCTGGCACAGTTCATTGTCAACCGAGGGAAAAAAGCAGTCGAGGAAGCAATCAGGACGGGGTGGGAGATTGAAAAATCTGAGGAGACGTTAAGGCGTCAGCGAATGTCGGTATGGAAATTCTCCAAGAAGCTTTC
>JALIRR010003854.1:15000-40197 GCA_023091755.1 Montipora sp. Colony 1 RG-2022 | reverse complement strand
TCAAGTCATAATCAAAATGAACAAGTTCAATATGTTTATCGCTGCTGTTTGTGTCTTATTTTTGATCAAACTATGATGATGATGATGATGATGATGATGATGGATATGATTTAGTAGCTGGAGGACAGGAATGGTGGAAATAAAAAGTTTAAGATGAAATATTTTGTGGCTTGGTATTCCCACTGAAATATAACCTTTTTCTGTAATTCCTACTCACTTTACAGTACAATACAATATTCAACTTAAAAAATTCAATCTTTCTTGTCCATAGTATAATATCCATATTTCAAATGCCCATCCTTTTACATTTGGACACGTTGCCAATGGAACAACTTGCGAAAAGGATACGAGAGCAAGAAGTAACCTGTGGAATTAAAGTGAAGCTTAAAAATGAGTTTTAAATTACCTGAAATTAATAACTAGCATCAATTTAGAATTTTATGCACACTTCCAGTTCTTCCTTACCCAAGCATGTGTGTTCAGCCTTTTCCTGCACTTCCTAAAGTTGCAGAGGAGGTCATTGTCCATATTTTCTGAAGCCAAGTTTAAACTCCTGATCTCATTTAAACTCCTGGGAACTAAGATATACATGGCCCAAGCAGTTAATTTTGCTTGTTCTCTTTCATACGAAAAATTACACACTTTGAAGGATACAGTAATTATTGCAATAGGGCAGGGTCCAAAGTGCAAAAGTGTTTGAAACAGGACAAGTGGTGTGCATAGAATTTGCTAACAATAAATGGTCGTAAATCAACTTTAGTCACTTACAGTACGTTATTAGTGCTTACGTGCAAATCAATTCAACTCGAAACTGGACTGCAACAAAGAAACTGTTCCTAAACAGAAACCCTATGCCAACTTTTCAGAAGATAACTAGAATTAAAAAATAAAGCAGGGATGGTCAATTTTTTTCAGGAACATCCCTTTTCCCCTTTGTGTCGTTCATTTGACTTTCCTTGAGACGGATTGAACTGATGTATCAAAGACATTGTTGAGTCATCAAAAGAAAGATGGAGATTTTGGATGATGGACAATTAAGACAAGGGGCAGGGTTATACGTAACAACAAGAGAAATGAGATTAAGTGTGCCACTGGCACTTTTAGTGGTTTTAAAGGGTCTTTAACTCCAACATGTTGCATTCACGTTTTGAGAAAACGAGGTTGCATCCATAATACAATCAGCGTTGTGTGGAATGGTAAGAAACCTGATACTTTTAAAAGTACTATTAAAATAGTTGTAAATCTTCCGATATCAATGGGAAAGCTATAACTACAGAAAGACCACATAACATTCAAAGAGTTCTAAAAAGCGGCAGAAAGCTCTCAGTCTGTAAGTGAATCTTTCAGTCTACGATCCTATTAATTTGAGATTTTCACCTTACACATCACTGTCAGGTCTGTAAGTGTCTGTCGTTTAAATATCACGAAGATGGGTTTGTCAGAGTATCGATACTAAATTACTGCTTGTTTGCTTCACCTACCTATGGAACATTGCCTTTCCTTCTTTGTAAAGCTGACAAGAATTTCATGAGAAAAGCCCAGGAGCAATAATAAAATCTCTCGCTGCAAACTGGCGCATGCTCACAAAGAGGATACTCTCCATTGTCTTCTCCATTCCCTCTCGATTTTTCGTGGTAAGCCACTGATCAAAGGAAACGAGGTCTCAAAGTCGGTCTCAATAAATGTTCCTTCTCCGAAGTATATTTGTTGCTTCTCTTGCTGGATATTGGAGATTATTCCCGAAACGTTTTCTCATGGCTGCAAGTTGGTCAAATGGAGAATATTCATCTGCATTTGTTACCTGCCCCAATGCTGACGTCGCCAAGAAAATAGCAAGGTTGGTTTATTCAGTCATCGATCAACAATACAGTATAGCAGGACGTAACATGTCGATAATTTCGATAGTCGATAAAAGTCGATCGTTGTCGATCAAATTCGATACTAATCAATCGACAAATATCGGATGTCGATCAAAGTCGATCACACATTTTTTTGTGATTATCGACTTTGATCGACTGTGATCGACTTTGATCGATTTCAATCGACAAGTATCGGAAATACAAAAAAAAAGGTTTATGGCGGGAGACGAGGCTACAGTTGCCAAGCACAGTTTACTGAATTTACATTGTAATTGGAACCTCCGACTCGCGGAAAGAAGGGGCCCTAGGGACTAGGCTGGTTTCGAGTTATGAGTTATGCTACAGGACACGAGTTAGCTCAGCAGTCTCAGCAGAGCTCAGCTGACACTAACTGATCATTTCTCAAGGTAATTTAAACATTCGATTTTGTAATGAATGACAGACCCCTTGGTTGTTCAGTTTTTTATTCACGACCCTTAAAGGGGAACTCCGGGGTAAAATTGAAGATATTTTGTATGTTTGGCCTCGGGTTTATGTCTCAATTTTTGATAACATCATTCCCATATCGTTTCATTCAAATGAAATATTAGGCTTCAACTTTTATTCAAAATAGCGGAGGGGTTGGCGCAGTGGTAAGATCTCTGCCTTCCAACCCTAAGGTTCCGGGTTCCATTCCCGGTTCTGCCGAGAGTGGAATATTTGGCGACCTTCTTTCCCGCTGAAGTTCACTCAGCTTTCCATCCTTCCGAGGTCGGTAAAATGAGTACCAGCATGCATGGACTGCTTAGAAGCGGCTGCAATTTGCGCCTGTATATGCTTCCAGTCCGCTGGGGGTAAATTGATCATTGTAAAGCGCCTTTGAGACTTGTGATAAAGGCGCTATATAAATGCACCACTTCACTTCACTTTTAACTTTATTGCCATACGGATTTACGTGAAAGCTGTTTACATTTTCGTGGGCGATTGAAAAATGTGTCAGCATTTTTGTCGATAAAATCGATATTCAGTTGAAAATCTTGTGATTATCGACTTTTATCGACAAGTTAAACTTGTCGATTGACAATTATCGACAAATATCGAGTATCATCGACTTATCGACTACGTTTTCGATGATCGACTTTGATCGACATGTTACGTCCTGAGTATAGGGCTCAGTTCTCGACCACAAAAAACGTAAACTTGTATTTCTTACCTTGGAATAACCGTAAGGACTTGAAATTTCAAAGACAACTAGCTTCAGCATTCAGTTTACACATTTAAAGCTATCGACTGCTCAACGCTGTTTTCTCCCGAGTAATAACGAAAACGGACGCGTCGTTCGTGGGCCCAGTTATATATCGACCAGCACGGCCCAGTTCTCGGCCTCAAAAGAACTAAAAGAGTCTGCTCGATTCCTCAGAATAACGCTTTATCATCAATTTTTGTTGTTAAGTCAGTAATAAGGCTTGTGTTTGATATTTCGCCCACAAAGTATCCTTTACGAGCTTTGTCTCATGTTAGAAAATTACGTTTTTTGCACACCTAGTTTTTCTCCTAGTTGCTCCATGGCAAGGGAGGCCAGAAAAAGAGTTGAGTATTTCAAAACGGGGTCCGGTAAGTCAGAACTCATAGTTTTAACTCATATCTACTGTCAGAACATGCCACCCCATTACAGCTTTACTTTTACAAATGATTTGACAAGAAAACTCCATACAAAACTATGAGCGCCTTTTAGTGTTGTCGACGGCGAGCAGGGTGGCCGAGAATAGGAGGACGTTACAAATCGATAAATTCGATACTCGATAAAATCGATCGCAATCGATATTTTTCGATACTAATTCATCGATTAATATCGGAAATCGATAATAATCGATGACAGAGTTTTTTGTGATTATCGATGTTGATCGATTTTCGTAATTACAGTTCGATTTCAATTGATTTCCATCAATTTATATCGAAAATATCGATTTTTCTCAGTGCTGTGCTGATATAGAAAATTGTTTGTGTGCTTCTTATTGATCACGTGACTTTTTGTTATCACCTGTCTGCTATCGCTAGTAACACGTATCGCCAAAGAAACGGAAATCTGCAGAAATAGCTGGACTCCCGTGTGTATCGGCTAATTAGATATTGATCGTAGGCTCGATTTCCGCCGCTCTCTCTCGTGCGATTTACGTTCCTCCCCGAAAAGAGACGGTTGGACTCGTGAACAGCGGCTGGGAATCGAGCTTTTGCAGAAACGAAATTCATTCAGGGATAGGTTTCCGTTGGTGGAGGCACGCCATCTTTTGAGCAGTTCACAGCGTATACATGTTTACACTGATCTAAACAGTGTGTGGTCTTCGCTCGAGCTCCGGGGGGGTTAAAAATTTCCCCAAATGCGAATGAGTTACTGTATTTCAGATTTATGGCCAGGAGCGGAAGAGGATTTACAGTAAGACAAAACCCTTACTTTGGAGTTGACCTATTTTCTCGGCTGAGTAAACCGATATAATCGATAATCTTCTCCAAAATCTTGGGGTTGATCTCTCATACACCAGTCAAATTATTCTAGCTAATCGATGAACAATTATCGAGTATTATCAAGTAATATTGAGTAATCGATGAGTTTTCCATGATCGATTTCTATCGATTTGTAACGTCCTGGAATAGGCAAATACGCAAAAGTACCAAGGAAATATTGAGGAGTGAATTTAGGTCAAAGAATAAAATAGGCCAGGAAAAGTTTATATTTAACTGAAAGCTTTATCACTCTACGTTCTTTATGCCAAGAATTGGCTCATTTGGGTCTCCTATACGGGTAAAATATAAACTTGAATTAGACCATGTAATTCGAGTAGCCGTAAACAAACATGTTTTCGTGGAAACCAAATTCACCTACCTTCGTGTCACCTCGACTTGCTCACAGTATATAGTAGCTGTAAACTCCAAGCTCGGCAGGACGAAAGGCAAGGAATCAAGCTACCTTTGGAAGCAATTGCTTTTTCTTCAGATTCATTTGTAGTGCAAAAAATAAACGTTGAACAAAAAGTAGCCGAGAACTGGGCCCCTTACTGTACAGCTGACAAATTATAGCAGGTCACAGGTCATTGTTGTCACCAATACAGAAAGTATCCTAAACATTCATAAAAGCTAACCTTCGGCCTAATTAGGTCTAAAGAAGAGTTTTAGGCCTAAGGTTAGCTTTTATGATTATTATAAAGGATACTTTCTGTATAGGTAAAACAATGACCCGTCACCTGTGACCTGCATTTTGTACCCGCCGGGCATAGCGAATACGACACACAGATGTTCCCAAATGTAGAGACCCAAATTTTTGTGTGGGGGCGGGGAGGGTGATCCCTTATGAAATGTGTTTTTTTTTTTCTGCAACCTGAGCAGCGAGAATCTATTCATCAGCATTGAATCTAACTTCCCAATCAATTTCAAACGTGTCAGTCTAACCCAGTCTTCGTCTTAGAAACCCTTAGTAATTTGCCAATCAAATCAAAACTTCAACACAGCCCCCCCCGGGAAACGCCGGGCATTTGATTGTCTTCTGTGCCCAAGGAGTGGGGAATTAGACTTTTGCATGCGTGGGGTGAGGAAAATTGAACCAGAAGTGTCAGGATTTTTCTTTTTCGGGCGCCAAAGTCGCTAACAGCTATAAAACATGTGTTTGTACGAGATGGAAGAGTTTGGAGGAAGAAGGGGCATAACTGTCTTGCACGATTTTAAGAAGCATGGAATTTTGTTCATTTTACATGTATTGAAATAGAAGGTATAAGGGCAAGAGAGTTTACCATACTTCACTTTTATTTTCATACAGAGGGCTTGTACAAAAGAAGATTGCAGCCTGTGTGAATATAATTCCTGGAATTACATCGGTGTAAGTGCAAAAGACCTTAAGATCCTGCTTCAGATCATGATATGTATATATATATAAATAGTTTTTTTTTTACCTTGGAGTTTTAAACCCACTCACTCCTAAGAGTGCATGGCTCCAATTGACAAGTCAAATTCTGTGCCATATATTAGACAGAGTAACATCTGTAAGCTCACTCTTGGGAGGGAAATGGTGAAAGGGGACAAGTTTTTGAGTGGACCTACATTCTGTGACAAAATTCCTTGGAACAGTACACGAATATACAGATCTGAAGCTCTTGTGGCTTAGTCTCCTCTCACAATGTTGCTTGCACGCGAGTTTCTGAGCCCATAAATGTGGCAAAACAACATTGTGGGATGGCAAGGTACTGTAAAGTGTTTCAACAATGCTGTGTATTGTTTTTCACCCATTCACCCCTAAAGCAGCCCCAATTTATGAGTAAAATCGCCAGCCATTCTGGGACATTAAAACAAAGAGACCTGAACCAGTCAAGCTTGACTTGCCTTTGTTTTAATGTCCCAGTGGGTGAATAATAATGAGCTTGCCCTCCAACGGTGGATTTTGTACCATGTGATCGTTAGTTGCAAAAGGCCTATTGGAGATTGAAGCCTGACAGTGACTCTCAGGAGGGAGTAGGTTAAATGTCATCCATCCCACTAAAGTCCCACTAAATTTGCATGAATTAAAAGGAAAGTGGTGAGTTGACTTTGTGATAAGGGCAATTATTGCATTTCGACATTGGGTTTTATATAGTTGGCTGACTGATCATCTACTATTGGCGACCATCTCCTAAATGGAGACCACTTCCTTGGCTGACAAATCCTGGCATACAAACCATGAATTTACACTTAAAGGGGAAAGGATGGTGGGCACCTGTCACACTAAGAAAAACCGTGGAAAGATTGGGAATGTATTAAATAAGCCCAATGGCCACCATTTGTAAAGAATTTCTCCAACCTGTAAAAAACACTGCAACATATTAATTGAACATGCAATGTGTGTTGGTTCTAAGAGCATGTGAGATCCCAGGATATCCCCAAGTTTAGTAGGTAATGCCATTGACTAAATACAATGGATGGAAAACTGCTTCTTGCTGTAAACATTAATTTTTGAAGTGTATAAGTCGTAAAGAGGTAGCAGGTATCATGCAAAAAAGTGGTCTGTAAGTTCTACACAAGTGTTCAACCTGAGCTCCCATAAGAGGCTGCCTCTAGCATTTAGCCAGATTAGTGCAACAATGCGGTAGTGAAAATATCTACCAAATCACAGGCCACCATCTTCAAGTTGCTGGCTTCTAGTTCTTTAAATAACTCATTCAAAACTCAGCACTTATTACTGAAACAGAACTTCAGATTGTAAGGTACAAGGCAGCTTCAGTGTCTAAACTATCCAAATGAACTTTAAGTTAGTACTTTTCTTATTAATCAGATATACTTGGGAAGGCAAGGTAGAGGAAGATGCAGAAGTTTTAATGGTGAGCAACACATCAGTAAAGTAATTTTATCTTGATTAAATTAAATTGCTCATGTGCATGGGAAAACTTCACAGTTATTAAAGGATAACATCGTCTTCATCCAGGTTTTAACAGCTACGTAGCAGTACTATAATGATAAGCACATTCATGGTCCACTTTTATCTTCAAGTTGGAACAATTATGAGGATCGTTATTGATCCTACGGTTTAGTGTAAAATTGTTATTAAGTTGATTATTTGTCTAAGTAACCCATTGACTCTTGATCTGCCCCACAATAATTAAAATTGTTTGGTGTTGGACAACGTAAAATATATTACCAGTAATCTCACTCCTAGGAGTCAATGGGTTAATTGCTGTAATTCAGATATTATCAGCTCAATTGAGAGACTATTGTAGGGCTGCTAGGATTATTTTTAATTTACATATGTACCTAAAGATATGACATCTCGTCGAGTATTAAACTTTGCAAATTGGATCACAATCTGGTCATATTACAAAGTGGAAATTTTTAAACTATTAAATTTATTTTTATAAGGCAAATAATAACATTCTTCCAGAATGCCTTTCTAAGAACATCTTCAGAAAGAGAGAAAGTTCTTACTCATTACGCGGGCAGAATGTACATGTAGCTTCAATCCAGAGATACAATTATGGCAGATTATTGAGGGACTCAGTTTAATCTTTCGTGGGTCAGCCCTCTGGAATTTAGTTAACTGTAATGTTAAAATTGACAATTTTACTTTTAAGGAAATCAAAAATCGACTTATTAGTAATTACCAATTGAAAGAATATTTTGACGACTTTCTCTTCCACAGTTCAACTACCTCCACCTCTCAAAGTAGAGACAGTGATTACGTATATTTTTAGAATTTATAAGGTATTAGCAGAAACCCATAAGGGTTCAAACGTGTAACAGCCCCTTGTGTGCTGGGAAACAAGCTTCTGACTAATATTTGCTAAGTACCATATTTGGAACAACAAGAGCGAGGGGTTTCCAAATATGGTACTTAGCACTGAAACATTCAACCAATCAGTTCGCACTGAATACTCGGAAGCTGTGAACGCGCGTTACACGTTTTAACCCTTATGGGTTTCTGGTATTAGATAATGCTTTGTCCTTTAATAGATTAGTATTTTTATATTTAATATTTAACATGTAACGTTCTGTATTTTATATTTAATGTTTAATATGTATCGTATATACGATACACGATAATTAATGTCTTTTATTATTTTTACAGTGTATGTGTTTTTAACTAATATTTGTAGGTCTTAGATTAAATACTTCACTGACTACACATGACCCCACAAGCTTGGCAGCTTGATCTCTTATCGTGTATAAATAAAGGCTTTGTGTTTATGTTAAATAGCCAGAATTCTATGTGCTTAAATTCATGTTCCTTTTCGTTTTTCATGTCAAGACACTGATTGTTATTTGCCCTTTTGTAGATGATAAAAACAAAAACAAACAGACTTGGTGACCTCACTGATTATGTCAGGTATAAAATTAGCATACATGTGCATCACTTTGTGTTTCAAATCAAATAGAAATCTACGGTGTTGCTGCTTTTTGGTGTTAATGGTCCAGAAAGGGAAAGGAAGATTGCAGCTTCCTGCCCTATGTTTATTCTATATGATATTTTAAAGTCAATAACTATTATTTACTTTGTGCTGTCTCGTACATAATAACATTGCATTGCAATAAAAATATAAGTGACAACGCCAAGGGGCAGGTACAAGAGTCGCACTGATCATTACACTCACCTCCAAGAGAGCAAAAAACGGTTTTGTAAGCCAAACCTATTCGATGCTTGCTGCGATTTCACCAAGGTTAGCCTAAAGATTAGGGCTTGGGTTGATTTTTCAAGGCCTTATCATCATTTTTACATCAATCCGAGGTGAGCGATCTGAGTTGATCCAAGCCGACTTTTATACCTGCCTCAACGCAAAGGCAAGGGGAAACATGTGGTTCTAATTAAAACTGAGAACACCTTTCTACATGTACCTCTTTTAACTTTCATAGGGGTCTCTTGCTGTGTATGATTCGCTGATACTGTACACTTTTTAATTTGGCCATCAGTGAAAAGAGGGAATTTGAAAGTGATAAATAATAATTCTTATTATTACATGTATATCATTTTTAAATTTACCTAGTAAGCATTTTCAAATCCATGCTTTAAAAAAAACAAAACTATATTTGCTGGTAATATAGAACTTGTTCATAAATGACACCTGGTTTGTTATTGTTTTGCTACAGTGTATGTGCAAATTAGCCTACCAAGTAGGTGAAATTTTAGCCAAGGGAGGAGACGGCTGAAAGTTTAGACTACCTACCATTAGCCTCATTTTAAAGCTGCAATAATTCTTTTCATTTTACTGTATGATATGGAGACTTGCCATGCTAATTTGCACTTAGACAAAAGAATTATAAATTGACCGTGATTTAATAAGGTCAAAAGAATTTGAATTGTTAAAGTGCCCCCTGTGACCAAAAAATCAATTCATATTTTTCTTTGGATTTCAAAACTATGTTAACAAAACACTAAGTGACCCACATTTTAAGCCTTGATTTCAAAAAGACACCTCTTTATTTTAACTGTAATTTTCCTATTTAATGGTCCGCCATTACTAACATTATGTTCTTTAGAGAGCTGGATCGAGGAGAAAATGACGTCAAAGGCTCACTAGTTTAAGAATGCAATACGTGTGTACGCCGCAGAATTAATATGCGGCACGGGGGTTTTGGGCTTTCAGACTTTTCAACTCACGCTTTGCATATATAATGAGCTGCGTTCACACGCTGAAATTTTAAGCTAGTGAGCCTCTGACGTCACTTTTCCCTGGATCCAACCGTCTGAGGTCCTATCGGTCACTTTTGAACGTGAGTAATGGCGGACCGTGAAATGCAAAACTTACTCTCAAAGTAAACGGCCTTTGGATAAAAATCAAAGCTGAAAATTTTGCCAGTCAGGTGAAAAGCAAACACACTTTCAAAATCTGAAGGAAAAAAGGAAGTGGCTTTTTTGATCACAGGGGCACTTTAACCCTTTCACAGCCATAAATGCCAATTGACACTTATAGATTTTACTCTAGACTGTCTAACGCCAGACGATTTTACTCGACAATGGGGAAGCCGTCGGCGGTGAAAGGGTTAAGGTTCATCCTTTTCAACCAAAAATAAGATCTTCACTCCATCTCCCTAGAATAATTATAGCCCATTATGTCAACTTGGATAAAGGAATAAGCATTGTAGCATTCCTCAAAGTTCCGAACTCATGTATAGGCCGCACCCCCAACTTTCAAGCATGATTTTGGAAAAAATAAAAACTCCAAAAAGACACTCTTCTAAAAAAAGTTGGTCGTTTGTTCGCAGATGTTAACAATAAACTTGACGAAATCTAATGTAATGTATTTGCAGCGACATTAATAAGTTAATCAACTCTGAAAATACCTTTTAAAAGTTTCTTTTTAATCAATGTTCCTATTCCTTTTGACTGACAACAGTTGTCTTCATTGCTAAAAACCGGCAGTTGAAATCGAAAGCGATAGAATTTGCACGAAAAAAGCGCGAGGAGAATGATGCATATCGTTTGCTTGGTAACCACACAGTCGTTTAACGAGGGAAATCTGGACATGGGAACGTTCGCTTTCGCATCAAGTGTGCGTGGATATCATGTACATGTATGTCGAGACGTATGGAAGCCATCGATTGGAGAAAACCTTGTTGCTAAACGCGAGTTTAACAACCCCATGGCAATGGGGCAATGAAACGATCGGCCATTTGCCTCGCGAGTTCTCCCGAATAGCGTGGTATTTTAATTCTTGCGTTGAAGTATAGGCAGCCCAAGCTCGCGTTACTACAGACAGCCGTTGAGAATTTTAACGCGTTATAAAACTTTGTATGGGAAATAAAATACCGTCGATTATGAAGCCTAAAAAACGCTCAATTTAACGTTCATTCAATAAAAGGAATGAAAATTACTCACCTCTGGTGTATTCTTGTGCCTTTTGGAGCTTATTTTACCGTTTCGGGAAGTCCGTGTTTTCAATGTTCTAAGACGAAGTCAAGGCTGCACACTAAGATTTCGACCGTAGTCAGGTCAGAGGCGGTTTGCGCCTCGAAAATCCGTCCCAGCCACGATTTTTTCACGCAAAGCCAAAGCCACATCATTTGCGAACCTCGGTGAATGTTTCGTCGTCAAAAATCCCCACGCACTTGGCTGGAAATGAGCATTTTCTGCTTCCGATTCCACGATAGCTGATGAAGTTAACGGCTGGTGATCATGTGAAAGGTCCCGGAGCTTGGGTCCGAGGTCAAATTAACTCCACTCGATGAGGTACAGTCATTTCATGTAGAACACTTACCCCATCCCCACAGCGGCTTCTCGTAACCATGGACCATACTGGCTAGACATAAAACTTTGGCGCTGACTGCGCATCAATATTCCCGTGTTTATATATTCTTGCTTAAAGCTAATTCAACCCTTTTACAACAAACGTTCAAAGTAAACAAAGAAAAACATTATATTAAAAAAAAGTAATTGCCTGCACTTTCTAACGAGTTTCTCATGGTATCAGTAGTGTTGCAGCTGTCGTATCCTGCTTTTGTTTGGTATTGTAAGCAGCTTCTAATTGCATTTACATGATATTTATATCAAGTGAAGCTATGATCCTCGCAGTTATGAACGCAATTTTTGCAATTGAGTGAAGAAGCCTGAAAAATTCAGGCTGAAGTCATTTAGGTTGAAGTCCTGAAATTTTCAGGCATACCTCACGGGTCATTAGAACCCACAAATGACCAGCTCCCAACGTCAGTGGCTTCATTGCTCAGTTGGTTAGAGCGTCGCACCGGTATCGCGAGGTCACGGGTTCAAACCCCGTTGAAGTCATGAAATTTTCAAGTTTCTTTACGCAATTGCAAAAATTGCGTTCATAACTGCGAGGATCATAGCTTCACTTGATTTCATATCCGCAGTTCATGTATGATCCATTTCGTATGTCATTTCATTGATGATATTTATAGTTTGTACAAAGGAGACAGGATTGAGCTATGAATTTGATATGTTACGTTATCACCACCAAAAGATCTCTCCTTAGCTTCTTTTGTTCGTCCACCATCAATTATACATTGCAGCATTGTTTAATACCTGTGTTTCTAGAGATTGGTTGGAAACCACCTATAGTGATATACACCTTACGTGAGTGATGTTGTTGGTGAACTACCGTACTCTGTATGGAGAAAATGTGGATAACTTCGGAAAGAAACTATTACAAATACATGCTTGATTTTCCTTTCTATTGACAGAAGTGAACATCCTTACGATGTGCCTGAAGTTATCAGTATGAAGGTGATGATCCTATTTTTGTTGTGTATGGTTATGTTTTGGGGGAAATTGGTTGGCTTAAAACTGAGGAATATTGACGATTTGACCAACGACTCTTTGTCAAGTGTAAGTTAATTTTAGTTAAGATGGAGTTCAAGCAGGCGTTCGAAGGGAAACGGAAAACCGACGGGAGAACGAGGAGGTCGCGCGAAGAGGAAGGGAACCTTCCTCGCGCGACCTCCTCGTTCTCCAGCCGGTTATATAAATCCCTTTCCCTTCCAACGCCTGCCACGCAGGCTAAACAGGAGAGAGATTTAACATTTACGGCAAACGTCAAGCGGAAATGTGCGTTTCGCTCCGAGTAAGCAATCGAGGCATAACCCCTAACCCTAAACCTTCTTTACGCCTAAGGTGGCTCAAACCAGTTTCAATGCTTTCAAGCAACACTCTTATTAGAAGGATAGACCTAATCGGCTAACTCAATAATGTACCCAATTCAAACCCTTTGGGAATAAAACGTTTTGTTCCAGGTATTTCCATATCATTTAAATATGAATGCTACATTATCATGCAAATACAATACACAAAGAATCTTAGTCCAGGGAGATTTGAATTGGGTACAACATTGAGTTAGCCGATTAGGTCTATTGGCACTACAACTCTGTGATTTCGCCCACAATCAAGAGGTTTCGCCCACACTTAAGATGATTCACCCACACATCAGATGATTCGCCCACACATCTTACGAAGGAAAAAAATCCATCAAAAAATAGCGGTTATAAAATATCGCAACAGAATTTACTAGTGATGCCTGCGTGGCAGACGTATTTGTGGTTTGTCTCAACCGAAAAGCGGGGAAATGGCGAGCAAAGGGAGCTGAGCGACGCTTGGTACGAGAAGAAGGTACGAAAAACACTCGCGAAGTTAATGTATTTATTTTTACTTGGAATACTTAAAAGGTATTCGAGTTATAATCTCGGTTGACTTTGTTGGGGGGCAGCGAAATGGTCAATAGAATTACGAGGCGATGGTTTCATTGGCTAAAAGCAATGCACTGCACCCGTTGGAGCAATACATTTCACCTGCCTCCAAAACGAAACAACAACAGATAAAACAAGACAGCTGTGAGACCGTATGCATGGGATGCACAAACAGTTAGCACAAATTGTACACTTACAGTGAAATACAACTACGGGTAGAGGAGAGGAAAGGAAAGGGAAGGAACTTTAAGTGTCTAGTCGTCCCTTCGCCCTCAAGGGCCACGGGTCTAATTGTCAATAATTAATGCTACTATATTTCCAAATGCAAACAGCGAAGTCCTATAAGAGGTTATCAGGATACGGAATATTTAGGTGAAAAATTATAGGGATACGGGATATTTGGGGGAAATTGACGAGATAATGGGATATTTTATAGAATGGGCTTGCATTGCGTACGTGTAGTAGTGTAGTAACTTGACACAGTGTTTGTGCTTTTGTTTTTGTTTTTTTTGTCCCATAACTGTCAACTGAGCTGCGTTTTGTTTTTTAGGAGACCCAAGTTGTCTTTACGTAATATGTACCTCTAATAGTACACGATATAGTTTTGGTATCGTAAATCATTATAGTGCCACGGCAGATGTCTTTGGTAAATTTCCCTGTGTCGGTAAAATAGTAAACGCAGAAAGATTGAAGAATTAAAAAGGGAATCGAAAACCATTTTACTGCAAGTTTAGTTAATAATAGGAAACTTTAAGCAAGGACGATGACGACACCTTCCGAGAAACCTACTTAGTAGTCGTCTCAATGAACAAAAACGATGGTTTTTCACGTCCTCTGTGTGCGTGTTTTACGTTTTGGTACAAAGGACTATTAGATCTACGACGGCGAGTAAAACCTCACCTCAAAATATAACTTTGCACTATCGTACGTTTTTCACGATTAGTCCCTCTCACTCACGTCATACAAGATGGGCGAAGTATCCCAAAAATTAATTGGTTCGTCGTTGTTGTGCAGAGTGCCACAAGAATATTTTGTAACAGGCGTGCCGCGTGCATCAATGATATTTTTGTTTTGTGGCGTAGGGAAAGTCCCCACATTTCTCAGCCGTTTTCCAAACGGCAGCGATGTGAACTGACGAAATGCGAGGTTATTTGGAGGACGTGAACACCAGACGATAGATTTTAAATTGTCTCTCCAAACAACCACGTCGTTCATGTCCTTTTTTTATTCCTGGAAATGTTGGGACACACTTGTCATGGCGAACGACTTGGAATAATCGCGAAATGAGAGATGACGTTCTCGTAGCCTTCGTCATCCTCCTTGCTTTAACCGACGGGGCTTACGCAAGGAAGACGACGACGGCTGCGAGAAGGTTGTCCAAAATATTATTTCTTGTTATTGTAATGATTTCGTGATTACTCCAATTCGTTCGGCGTTAAACGTGTGTATCAACATTCCAGGAATAAAATTGGTGAGAACAGTGCGGATGTCGGGTGGTCGCGTCTTTCATGTAACATGTCAAATTTGGTCATGTATACAGGGAGCTTAAGTATGCGCGTGTTTGAGACGCGGACGGTAACCGGAAGTGAGCTGTTTTCCTTTTTAACTTGTCTTCACACAACCACATTTACATTGCCAAGTATCTTTTCTCCGTTACAGATGATTAGTATAAAAATCTGGGAGACACCACTGTCCTAGCGCGCGATATGTTCTCTTCCGGTTGCCGTCCGCGTTTCAAAAACGCGCCTGCTTAAGCTCCCTAATAGGCTGATTTAGCAACAGCTAAGGGAACGTCAGTGTATCCGGAAATTTTGGTATTCGCCTTTTTTTTTCCGAATACGGCTTGTGCCTACACATATCCGGAAATTTTTTAATACGGTCTCCAGAGTAAATTTTAACGAAACAGAGTGAATAACGTCAACATACGATTTGGACTCAACAAGCATATCCTCAAATTTTCGAATACGTTGACGTAACACTACCGGATCCAGTCTTTCCCGAATGAGATAAATATATGGCGTATCTACCATGGACCTTGAAAGACTCTCACGTGCAACTCGTTAACGAAACAGAACGAAAAATAACGCCAACATACGATTTTGCGCATGCTCAACAAGCAAAATCCTTGTCAAAAATACTGTCGGGCTAACCACGGGAATTTGATCGTGAGGTCTGCCCCCAGGGTGAGTATTTTGACTGTATGAAGGACATTTGACCACCTTCACTTCCACCCGGGTGGAAATTTTGACCAACTATTTTGTCCCAGGGGTGGGGAATTATTTGAATTTTTTAAAAGAAAAATCCCCAGCCGACATGTTACTGACATCTTTCATAGAACCAGACCATCCCGTGTCATGTAATCGGCCATTGAAATTCCCAAATCCTAAAGCGATGGCTAACACTTACTTTTTTCAGGTTTTTTTGGGCTTCCTTTATCCTTCCTGAACTCCACTTTACATTTCATCAATGCAAGCATTCAAGCAAGGAAAATTGCAAAAAACCTTCATTCAATAGAAAAGTGATACCCTCACTATCCCCTAGTATCCCAGCCCACCCTCTCACAGTTCTAATTTTTGCAACCTTTTGCCTCATTTCTCTCTTAGCTTGGCGAAGGAAATCCAGCCTACTTACAGTGGATTCGAGACACCGTTCCTGACAAATAAAGAAAAGGAAATACGTTGTTTTAGAATGAGATTATCCATAACCCGCTCGCAATTTCTTTTCATGTCGTTCCAAGGGTATGCCTGTTTTTGTTCCCTAGTCCTCGAGGCTATTTTAAAATGATCCCCGAAACGTATCCTATAGCCCCCATTAGATGATGACGCATTGTATTAATAGAAACAAGATAACCAACGCCCGAAAGAAAAAAAAATTCACTTTTGATATGCTGCGATTAGTTTTGAAGCGTTTTCCTATGGTTACAAGGCAAGCATGTTTAACACGAAATAAATTATTCTCAAGTTGTTAATAGCTTGTTAGTCGTGGTTTTCACAAAGAAAAGGCCAAACTGGCTAGGAAGGCTTGGACCTGGACCTGGCTCAGACCTGCTTCGTTAATGGCTGCAAGTCATCTGAAACTTCTGTTACAAGTGATGTACCGCAAGGTACTATACATAAATGACCTTCCCAACTGTTTATCCTATTCAAAGCCGAGAATGTACGCAGACGATACAAATATTAGGGCAGTGGTGTGTCCTAGATTTTTATACTAATCATCTCTAATGGAGAAAAGATACTTAGCAAATGTAAGTGTGGTTGTGTGAAGATAAGTTAAAAGGGAAAACAGCTCACTTCCAGTTGCCGTCCGTCTTAAAATCGCGCGTCCTTAAGTTCTCCATTAAACGTTACAAAGATTGAGTTTTTATTAATTGGCACCAGGCAAAAATTATCTCATGTCAAGGAAGTACCTAATATTGCCATTAATAATACTCCTGTTAAGCAAATTTTCTCAGCGAAGTCTCTGGGGCTTAACTTTGATGAAAATCGTAACTGGGAAAGTCACATTAACATATTGGCTAAGAAAATTGAGCAGGTATTAAGGCTATCAAACGTATTAGTCATTTTGTCCCATGCGAAATATTGATTACTGCTTATAATGCCTCGTTCAACCGCACTTTGATTATTGCAGAACTGTGTGGGGCAGTTGTGGAAAATGCCTCGTCTTAAAGCTCCAAAAAGTCCAAAATCAGGCGGCGCGTATTATAACCTTCTCAAATTACGACTCTGACGCAGATGAACTTATGCATACCCTAGGATGGATCAACGCGCGATCTCTAAATCCATTTTAAGGTTACCGTATGCCTTCAGATCGCCAATTTTCTTCAAATTTGGATTTTTCTGTTAAGTAATGATCGAAATGGGATATCTGATGTAAAAAAGAAATTATTCAAAAAGATTAAATATTGGCGGAGAAATGGCGGTTTTACGTCTTGGTCGGAAGTAAAAATTACCCGTTTGATTTGATATAGGAGTTTAGGTATTTACAGTTCAAGTTAAACCGGACGCCCCACATCGCTCGGACGCGAGACACCCCTGAAGGTATACGGTAACCTTAATGTATAAAACGCTACACAGTTATACCCCGGAATAAGGTCAAAGTTTATCAAAAGGAACAACATAATTTCGTATAATTTAAGGGATACTGAGAGTAGGCGTGCGATTCCACTCAGTCCCCGCACAGAATTTTATAAAAAAAGATTTAGCTACAGTGGTGCGGTGTTGTGGAATAGCTTAGATCACCACCTGCGTACAGCGTCATCGCTGACAGAGTTCAAATCTCAAATACTCCACCACAGATTCTGGGGTGAGTGAATCTTTTGTTGATCTCTGAGCACCGCATCCTTGTAAAACAGGTTTTTATTTTATTTACTAGATTATTGTAGTATAGTAGACTATTAGGTAGGTAGCTGTCTACTATCAGCATTTTAATTGTTTTAAATATTATTGTAATTAAATTCCTGAAGGATTAACCGTGGATAAATAAAGGTTGACTTCGCTTTACTTAATGAAACCTGCACTGCTGGGGGAACTTTGGGGACATGTACTGTTTTGGAAGAAAAGCCCTGTGGTGTACACATCAGGTCCCAGTTGTTCAAACGATGGATAGCGCTATCCGCCGGATAAATCACTATCCACTGGATAACTCAATCGATTTTGCTAGTGTTGATTCACTGGATAGTGATTTATCCGGTGGATAGCGCTATCCATCGTTTGAACAACTCGGGTCAGGTGGTTTCTATGTCTCAAGACGAGTGGTTCAGTCATCGGGCCACATTCCTTGTTTGAGGCAAAAACCATAGCATACCAGTCTGATTACAAAGTGTACACAGGCGCCCTGCTAAAGGTAACATACATACATACATACATATAAACTTTATTTCATCTCGAATTTCAATAACTACAAGAGCTAATATCTTCGAGACGTTACTGTACATGTACAGCTAAAATACATAGCATAAACAGATACATAACTAAATACATAATATAATTTCAATTGTAAAGATGTATTAATTGAAAAGAAAAGTCGCTTTACAAAATGTGGCCCTGGATTCTCTTTTAAACTCAGTAAACTCAGTGGTACGGATAAACTCAGGTAGCGCATTCTGCAACGTAGCTGGTAAGTAAGAAAAAGAACTAAGACCATAACTGGTTGTTCTACGTTTATTGAGGGACAATGTAATTTCCGCGAAGGTTATGAGAAGAAGACCGGAGAGAAAACTCAGTCATATTTCATATACAGTAGCATGAAAATCATTAAAAAGTAGACTTTTATACTGTAATATGAGGAAATATTGCATAGAGATGTAGAGTTTGATGTCAGTGGTAAGGAGAGGGGTAATCTGCAATGATATAAATCTAGCTAAATCTCTTATCTACATTATACAGTTCCTTTAATTTGACAAGAAATTACGAAAGTGCGAGGATTAGGGCGAAAAAAGCACAGTCTACGCTAATGGCACACACCAGCCAGGGCTACTGCTTAGTATCTGGCTAGTGGTTCTCAGGTTGCCTCCTTCCTGCCCGAAAAGAATTCTGGGTAATTTTGCCATTCAATGACAAGGGAAGACGCCCAATTCTCCTTTCACAGAATTTTTTTTTTTTTTGGTAAGTGTCGGGCCACCCAGTCCTACTAGCAAAGTACAGCATTCATTGAATATTTTAGCTTTCTAAACTTACCCAAATTGCATTGGTAGGTCCTGGAATTCATCCACAGAAAGGCCAGAGAAACAACTTCACTCGTGAACCGCCATGCTGCCTTACAACACGCAAAGTACTTTAGGCGTCCCAGTCTGCATGAAACCATCTCTCACATCTATCTGGAGAACACCAGACACGCGCGGTTCTTACGTTGCGATGGCGTTTATGCCTGTACAATCAACTGAAATGTCAATTCCTGGTAAAACCCAGCATCTCTTCTTGCTCTGGTACGTATCGGAGAGCCAGAACATTTACGCATGCGCTGACGGAATGTTTGAACAAGAGAGAAAAACGCAGTACCTCCAGATGTGGCCTTGGAGCGTCGCGTACCAAACGAGTCATCCCGGGATTTCGGCCCGTGCGATCGCTTTTGGACGCAGTTGGCCCTTCGCTGCTTTCTGCTACCGACCCACGTCGCCTCCCGGTACGGCATTTAGGGAGAGTATGTCGGCCTCTAAACCAAATGAGACAAATCCCACGCCTACTCACAGCTCCAGACCGCCCTTGTCATTACAATTATAGTTAAGAATTCGATCGCTTAAATACACAAGGGAAAAGTCATTTTGTCTATCATATGGTAAGCACTGAAGTCGCAGAATCCCAAGTCATGAATTTTTAAACAACTCTAACGTCCAACTGAGAAGACATGTAAATCTAATGCTCGTGTCATTTCGATCTACGCCCTGTCCCCTTGGGCAACATTGTATTGGCATTTTCTACCCTGGACTTTTCAAACGTAAAAGAAAAACAAAAATGGAGGAAGCCTGTGACAATGCCTTATCTGGTACGGACTCGAGAAATTTGTAAGTTTTCCGAGTTGTTGGTTTGACTTCGAATTGTATGCATTTGATTTCAGCCTTAAGAAGGAGGGCGGCAAGAGAAACGAAAATGTCGCTGAAAAGAAGGGTGTGCAGAAAACGAAGACCTGGAAAACGAAGACAAAAGACCCGGAAAACGAAGACCCCCCAAAAAACATAACATACCAAACAGCAAATAACAAAACACATCATTCATGTTATTTAAAACAATGGATACGCTATCTGTTGTGAATTACTACAGGCTCTTCGTTTTCCACACACCCAGACCAGTATGTGCAAAACGAATACCAAAAACGATAACCCCCACAAAAATATAAAATGACGAACGGAGAATAGCCAAACACAACATCGCTGTTGTTTGACCTGGCCGACGAGTCATTTCAGGCGACTGATTACCGCAGGGTTTTCGTTTTCCATACATCCAGACCGGTATGCGGAAAGCGAAGACCAAAAACGAAGACCCCCACAAAAAAATACATCGACGAACGGAGAGTAGCCAAACGAAACATCGCTGTTGTTTGTGGTTGCCAATGAATCATTTCAGGCGAATTATCGCAGTTCATACACATCTCCCGACAGAGAGTAGCCGTGCACTAGCATGTTTACCAGGCACTACAAAAATTAACTACATGAAAAAAATTGAGTGGGTACAAAACGAAGACCGAAGACCCCCAAAATCGTCCTTGAAAATCATTTGAAACATGATCAAGTTCTGGACTGAAGAGAAAGCAAGAAACATTAACGTTTGGGTTGGATGGACTATGGGGGGTGCGGAGTGTGGAAAGTGTAGAGTGCGGGGTGTTAGTTGTGAGACAGTGAATTATACTGGAAGTCCATAATCATAATATATAAACCATAAGATATGGTATTATAGTACTATAGCATTCGAGGAGCGCTAAGTGAATGGTTACAACATAGTGCTAGTAATGTCACGGTGTTAATAAATGGCTAACTGGAAGTTACATTGTAAAGGCATTCGAGCAGGAACGGTAAGCGAGTGTTCTATAACAAAAAAGACACCTCCTTTCCTCTCAAAAGCCGAATAATTAATCACTAACTGCCTGGCCAAACGCTCGCAACATTTCAACGCAATATCTTGCAACATTGTTGCATGATGTTGCGTTATGTGTTGAACGGGGTGGCTAAACGCACGCACATTTCCATCATTTTCAACGCATCATTTCAATGTTCATGTGGCCCAGGCCCTTGGAGAAAGCAGTGGACCTAACGCGCATGCCGTAGCGCAACAATGTTGCGTGAACGTGGCCAAACGAGTACAACATTATGCAACATCCAAAATGTTGTACGAAAAAATTTGACCGTTTTCAAATTTGATCCAACATCATCCAACATGTTGCAACATATTGCAACACGGTGGCCAAACGTATGCAACATGATGTGCCCAACAATGTTGCAAGATGTTGCGTTGAAATGTTGCGAGCGTTTGGCCAGGCCTTTAATCGATTATATTAAAGACTAGGGCCTGGTTGTTCAAAAGCCGATTAACGCTAATCCCAGATTAAAAATTAACCGAAGGAGTTAAACTTGTACACCGACGCCTAATGCTGTTCAACGCTGATATTCGGGAAAACTTTACATTAGAAGAAGTCAATCTTTACAAAAAAAAAATCGAAAGAAACTTTCACCAAAAAGTCGAAAACATGAAACATCAGACTGTTGATAATCAAACTGATCGAAAACGCTTAGACTCATAATTTCAACAGCCTTTACCTTAAAGTTTTATATTTTACTTTATTCGCTCATACAAACGAGGCTTTATCTGTTACCTGTGTTAGGCAGCCACCTCCTTAAAGCGGCCTTAGACACGTGATTATTAAACTTTAACTGGTCATCGACGTTGACGCCAAGCATCTCCAAATGAGAAGTTATGGGGATGGTATTTTCACTCCTAGAAGTCGGTTTGTTTTGTGTTTTACCCACGACAATGGCGTTGTATTTTGAACTGTTTCTTTTGAGACCGTTCGTCTTTTGAGACCGTTTGTCTACCAACGCAAGATCTGATCTTGAGTTGATTGCCCTTTCCACCTCAGTCCACTCACTATGGGCATAGAAGATTAGTGTGTCATCGGCGTAGCTAGAACGATTACACAGTTTCACAATATAGAATAGATCATTAATAAAGATATTAAATATTGGCTCCCTATGATAGTTGCGGTTTTGTCGTCAGCACTGTATTCTCTCAATTTACGAACGATGAGCTCATGAGGTAGAGAGTCGAAAGCTTTTGATAATTTTGTCGATTGTCCAGTTCCTTTCACCATTGTTCCGTTACACTCATATCAGTAGGGTAGTGTCGCAACCATGGTGCTTACGGTAGGCAAAAACATTCTTGTGAAAGATCTTGTCAAATCGAAAGAGTATTTTTAGTGATCCTGTATTAGGCCGCCACTTGTATTAAGCGGCCACTTCCTCAAGTTCCGAGGATAGCCGTTATATACAGGATCGACTGTACTCTGTTTTTCCACACTCTTCGTTTTCCGCACCCTGCGTTTTCCACACTCCACATAGTCCATCCAACGCAAAACTTGAAGTTTCTTTTTTCCTCTTCAGTCGAGAATCATGTTTCAAGTGATTTTCAAAATGATTTTGAAGGCCACCCAAATTTTTGCATGTAGTTAGAGGGTCATGAGTCTTCGCCAACCTCTCTAGACCCACAACAATCGATAAGCCGAATGTCGTGCACATCGGTAGGGTACGTTGAAGGACGTTTTAGTTCCAATGCATGACACATCTACCATGGCGCCTTGCCCAATACCCCAATACCTCGTTTGAGCTTCATCTTTCCGGGTAATCATGATTGCGTTGGTTGCAGTGGGTTTAGGGAAGGCGATTCGTGCTTGTGACGCTGTATTATAGGTAGGGATACGGAAGGTAGGGAGCTTTGAGGTTCAAAAACAAGTCTGTTAGCACCAGGAATCCGTCCTCACTCTCACATGGCAGTGGCCACGAACGCAAGAAGACCGCATGAAATATTTGATATTAGGAATTTTGAGCAGAACCAATACCTGATGACCTCTGATAATGAAAATCCCATTCTTACCAAGGACTCTTTCGTCTCCCGTTCCCAGTAACAAAATCCCCATTTCCAGTAATCAAACCTATTTTCCAACCGCAAAAATCAGGTCAATCCTAGCTCCCGTCTTACCCCTTCACGACCCTGTAGTTAAGCTTTGTAGGGCCTGGGTAGTATGCCACCGCACAGCTACTCTCACGTCGGGACATGAGTACGAGCAGCGATAATTCGCCTGAAATGAATCGCTGGCAACTTCAAATAACAGTGATGCTGTTATTCCATTCGTCATTTTATATTTTTGTGGGGGTCTTCGTTTTTGGTCTTCGTTTTCCACATACCGGTCTGAGTGTGTGGAAAACGAAGACCTTGCAGTAATTCGCCTGAAATGACTCGTCGGCCACTTCAAACAACAGCGATGTTGTGTTTGGTTATTATTATTGTAGGGTGTTTTGGGGAAATTTTTACTTATAATCACGAGTTTAAAACTGGAACATGGTAATGTGGAATTACTTTACTGGTAAAATTATCGTTACATCACAAACAAGATGATTCTGAGAAAAAACTATCTATACCCAGGCGGTTTGGCAAAAGCTTGATAAACGTCGGGCCGACCTTTTTCATCCATTTCAAACTTGTCCATTTGAGTCCATCCATGCTTCTCTTTCCTTTTTCTGTATTTCTTTCATGTTGTTCAACACATTTGAGTGGTTATTGAAATGTTGCATTCTACTTTTTAGGCATTTTGGGTGTCCTGAATTTACATCCTTTTTCGTGACATAGCCCCTTTAACGATCGTGTTTGCAACCTCTGTGTCCGGCCTATTTGTTAAAAAATAATGTCAACAATAATCGTTAGCATAAACCTGTGGCATTATTTTACGTGAGCACATTTGTGTTGGTCCTTTTTCGTCATCTGATAAAATGGGAGTGGAAAGGTTGGACTGCACAATGACTGACACGTGTTATGTTTTGTGACAGGAATGCCCAGTTCAGTGGAAGACAACCCAATGTCATATATACTGAGATACATAGCTTCCCAGAAAAATCTTTCTAAGGAGGGAGATAGAAAGAAAGAGCTGGAATTTCAAAGGGAACCTTCAGCCTTTGCCATTAGGTCTCCACTTATGTCCAGAAATGGGCAAGGCTTCAAAGGACATGTGTAATACCCCTTTAGATTTTCTTCCTTTGCATGTTTTCTTGTGAGTTTCCGCATCTGCCACATTGACCAAGCGTGGCACAATGTCTGCGGTTGTTGTGTGGAGGAATATTTATTCGCAGTGTGCCATATAAAATTAAAAGGAAGTCGGAGCAACGACAAAAGCAACGTCAATCAAAATTTTACTTCAGGACGGTTCCTACTATTGTTATTGCGCATACGTTCTGCCCTGCTTACTAATAAAGGGATATTTTTAAAAGTAAAAACTATCAGGAGAAAGCAGAACTTAGCAAGTGCTGATCTGGTTTGAGCGTGACCACGCATTTTTCAGAGATAATTAAGCTTCAATTAGGAAGACAGTGCCATACATTGCTTTGTATTTTAAAGCTTTTTGAAATATTGTTGATTAATTATCTTTGAAAATGCGTAGTTACCGCCAATTTTCTTTTAGGATTTCATTAACACTTGTTAAGATCTGCTTTTACCGCATGTTCACAAATCGCACAAAACATACCTTCGAATTAGTAGGTACCGTCCTTAAGGCCGGGGCAAATGGCTTCATCATTTTGCTTCAACATCCATTCGCTTTTGTCGAACGATGTTGACTGCTTGGGTGCTCAAACGGTTTCGACACGTCAACATTTCATTCAACAAAGCTTCACGAGAGGCCCGGTATTCAATCATAGGCTGCAGCCGCAGTTGTTCATATGGATACGTCATTGAGAGACCTATTAGTGCGCATGCGCGTACCCAACAATGTTGAATGAATGATGAAATGGTATATAAAAATGAATCATATGAACTGCGGATATGAAATCAAGTGAAGCTATGATCTTCGCAGTTATGAACGCAATTTTTACAATTGCGTAGAGAAGCCTGAAAAATTCATGACTTCAAACGTCAGTGGTTTCATAGCTCAGTTGGTTAGAGCGTCGCACCGGAATCGCGAGGTCACGGGTTCAAACCCCGTTGAAGTCATGAATTTTTCAGGCTTCTCTACGCAATTGTAAAAA
>JALIRR010003854.1:0-10000 GCA_023091755.1 Montipora sp. Colony 1 RG-2022 | reverse complement strand
GAGAACATCTGTAGATTAAGTTAAATGTTGGTTTTTGAAGAAGTGGGGTGGAGCTTACCATACACCATTGTGTCTCGGAATCGATTTTAAGGACCTTTAAGACTCAACATCATGTGGGTTGCGCTTTTTGGTTCTTTACTACACTACATGTAGCTCTGAGACGCTTTCCTCTGAGAAGTTTTCCTCCTTATTTAATGAGTAAAGAGCAAAAATAGACATTAGGTGATAGCAGTACAATTTTTCATTTTGATAACCGATAGGTCATTGCAGCTATTAACGAAGCAATTTGACCATTTGCAAAATACGCTGATCTCATTAAGTCTGTCTTTTTTAAGGCTTCTTAACAACTCCTTTAATATGTTGCTTCCTTTAACAATAATTATTATTATTCGCCAAAGGCAAGGTGAATATCAGTGAATGAAAACTGAGATGAAGTCAAGGTTTTTATTCACTGATATTCACTGAGCCTGAGGAAAATACCAGTAAATTGTCTTTTGTATAATTACGTGTACATAGGTGATTATTTGAAAAATATGCATTTTCTTCAAAACAATAATTTTAACAAAACGGCTTGCAGCCATTTTGATAAAAAAAACCACTTTCGTGAATATCACAAGTGCAACAAATCAGAGAATTTTCAATAATCACCTATGTAATTAAACCAAAATAGTATAGTCACCTTTATAGAAAATTGTTTCATATCCCCCAGTTCCAAAATATTCCCCATCATAAACAAAGCTTTACTTAAGCAAGTTTCCAGATAAAAGATTATTTACAGAATATTAAATTAACGCAAAAAACTGGGGAAAGGAAAGTCATTTCTATTACTTGAAGATATTTTAAAGATTTGTACATGTAAGTCTTCAAACTTTAAACCCACTGATCGTCCTTTTCCTTAACTGTTCTAAATTACAGTCTCATGTTTCACCTTGCAGTTGGCTTAAGCATCATATGACATTCACAGTGTTAAAAATTAGAAAAATCTTGAGCAGACATAAAACAGAAAGTTGTTTAGGGTGCTTGCAAGATGCTGTTTCCATTCTTACTAGAGTATAGCAGCAGTTGGAAAAAAACCACCTCATCAAAAGGTTTACTTGAGACATGCAAGCATCCCCTTCTGCAAGCAGGCAAAAGATTGTTTAATGACCAAACTCTTGTTTACATAATATTTCCAGACCTCTATTCACAGTATGGTGGTGGTGAACCTGATGTATAGGATGGCGGACTGGTACTTGTTGGTGGGTGGCTGTTAACTACTTGAAAAACAATAAATGAAACCAATATCAGCAAATTTTAATATTAATTTTGTTTAGTGATAAGCATTTCCCACTGAGTTTGCTTGTAAAGAATTGGACAGACCACTTTAATACCATTATGTTGAAATGGATGATATGAGTAAGTACAGGAACAAGCTTCGCTATTGCCTCTTTTGGTCTGACAATACCACCCCTACCGGTATATATCACTGTCTTGCTTTGCCCTAGCAAAATCGCACCCTTCCGTAATATAATTAACAATTATTCTATGAGGGTGCGTGGGATACGGAGTGATAGATAACCCACTGAGTTGGTTATAATCATTTTATATCTAGCAAGGCCGAGTAGAATAATTGTTTTATTAAAAAATTCATGGTGTTCCCGGGGGTAGTATTGTCGACTATGGCATCGATTTCTGCCACGGTCTATTCTGGTCCAAAACGGCTTTTGGTGGCCATTTTTTTCTCAGAGCTGCAAAAATGTTTTCAGCTTGCTTCATTGCTGATGCACTCCTTGACCATATTAGGTACAGCAGGTTAATAAACTGATAACCTGTGTCCGGTGAGCCAATGAAAATGCTGGAAATCTGATATCTGTAGTCCAGTTTTTATGATTTTGTTTATTTGGAGAGTACATGTAGTTGGTTTTAAAAGACAGTGACCATGCTTAACGAACAATTAATTATTATATGTTAAGCCACCCCCACCCCTCCCCCCCAATCCAATTTAGGTGACATCTATCACTATCTTGCCTCACCGTAACAAAGACTAGTTTCACCCTTCCATAATAGTACGAAAACTCATTGTGTGCTAAGCCACCCATTCCCCAGTTAGAGTCTTTCAACCCTTTGCCCTGGCAAAAAATTAACTACCGTAACAATCCAATGTAACTGTTATTGTGTGAACACCCTAAGCTAAGATTTTGTGGATGACAAAAGTTTCTTCATGTCTGACATGAAGTTTAGCAAAAGTTAATCATTATTGGTGTACAGGTTGGTCTTCTTCCCTTGACTTAAAGATATACAATATTATTAAATGTACTTGCAACTCCGATCCTAGGTCATTTTAGATCATTTTAGGTCATTCCTTGTTTTAGTGACTACGACAAATTCTCCCCCTTAATCTTTCCACCTAACCTCCTCGCCCAAGCAAAGTTTTTTTCTCAGCAAGACTTGCTTTTCCTGATACCAACATTGAATGGGAGAGGGGGAGTACAAGTGATCAATGTAATGTAAAGATGGATTTTTCATAACAATTACTGTGGACTTCTCAGTTCAGTGTCTCGACTACCTTTGTCACTTATTGTAAAGAATCATTATTGATCTTAATAAGAAAATAACCAACCTTGAGTTGGATTGCTATTACCGGTAAGCTCATCTGGTGGCACAGGTGCCCCAGGGTCTCCAGGGCATGGTAAATTATTGAGATCCACTTGAGGTGACTCAGGTATTCCTGTGACTACAACCGTAAGCTTTGGATCCACTGCATGACTGGATAAGCTTCCACTGAAGGTTGCCGGTGGTGAGTGTTTAGGAACTGGGGAATGGACAATAATTATTTGTTTTTATGATTACAGACTCCTTAGCTGCTCGTCTTTCTTTGTATTTAAGTCTTAGCATTACTATTATTGTTCAAGCGATCCAACCATAGAATGCATCTCAGTATAATGGGTGTACTTTTCAAGAATTGAAAACAGTGGCTTAAATTTATAATGGCGACTTTATTAAGTCACCATGTAAGGGTAGAGGTATTTTGTAGGACACCAAATACCAGATTCCAAATGCAGCATATTGATCAGCTTTGTAAGTTATAGATGCATTCACACTCTTGAGTGCATCATGGGTAATCAAGGCAACATGGCGGGTAATTCAAAGGTGTGGTATCCGTTCTTTGGAATTCCTTTATCATATGGCTTTTTTTGTCTCCATACATTCTCTGTAATTTTGTGCCTATGGAAATACAGGAAATGTATGGCATAAACTTTATTTAATAAAATAATTTGTACAATATCCATTCTCTCTAAATTTATTCTGCCACACATTTGAGCGCTGTTTTGGAAAATAAATTCAACCCAAAATTGCATATCACCGTTTTGAGCTTTCTTACAAACCTTGGAATTTTTTTCCATCTTGCCCTGATTACCCATGATGCACTCAAGAGCGTGAACTCGTCTATTCAAATTACTTATGCACAATAATCAAATCTATGCATCAACTTGAAAATTGATTATCTTTCAGTTATTGTAGTGCACATCAACACAGCTATAATAATGTATAAACACAGATTTTAAAATGGCTAGATTTCAGTTATTCTAGCGTACATGCATGTCTACATCCATAGACCAATTTTAGAATGCTCAGCCTTCGGAACACGAACAAACAACAACTATCACGTATTCTTTGTAAACGGTTTCCACTCAAAATCTCAGAGATAAGAGACTTTATGCTTAAAATTACTATTAAACTCTTAACTTATCAAATCAATCATTAATTTTGATTCTCAAAAAAAAGATTTCATTTCTGGATGTCTTTAATTAATTCCTTACTTCGCTCTTGCTTTCTTTCCTCAAATTCTTTTAGAATTCTTTCCAGTATGTATCTCTGACCGGTGCACTTTTCTCTTATTGCGTGACAAAATTGGTCAAAGCCCGCAGATCCTCTAGAATCCACAAGATCCAACAATTTGTTGTTCTTCTGAATCGTGGTTTTCTCGGCTCTAATGTTTTCTTCGTCAAATTGATCAAGTACTCTTTTGGACCTCAGGTAAGTTATAATTTTGTCAGTTGCTAATTTTTCCACCAACCAGTCTCTAAGATCGATTAAAACGTCTTGTTTTATCGCCTCGTAAATGTCACTTTCTTCAACGGAAGTCGGATAGTTTGCGGCCATGTTGAAAATACATTTAAAAATACCTTGTTTAGAAAAAGCGGAAGTAGAGCTGCCGTTTAATGCGTCATATAAGTTGAGACCAAATGCCGATCCAGAACAAACAGGAGAGAATTTAAACGTTAAACAGTTAGAAAAGACAACAGTGAAAGCCATATGTATTGTGTGCTGTCTGTAATGACTTTGCCTCCCTATGAATGATGCAAGTCAGATAGATGGTCTCCAATATTACATGTATATATATAAGTACACTATAGTAAAGGATACATAAGCCCCTAACCCGGCTGAGAATCAGCACCGCTGGCTGTTTTTGTCAGTACTGTGTGTTCGAATTCTAAAATGGCGGACAAGGCAGTCCATCTTCCGATGTAGAAAAACGTAATGGGTCTTCCAAATCTCACTCCGGAAGAGGAATACCTTCTTAAAAAGTTTGCAGCATTGAAGAGAAAGGTATAGCCATTCATATGGCCTATACTTACTTTTAGCAGTAGTTAGTTTTAGTTTTGGGTGACAAATAGTTGCACGATAGGGGCAGTACTAGTGTGGAACATTAATTAATTACGCTTTAGCAGACTTGGTGTAACGTTTCACGATTTGACACATAAACATGGTGGCTATGTGTGACACTGAATTCTGTTGTTGCTCCACAAAGAGCCATTAATAGTTGAGTGTTAAGTATTTATGAGTCAATGAGTCATGAGTCAATGAGTCAACGAGTTAGTGCAGTTAATTAAACCATAAAATGAAAGCTAAAATTTCAGAGAGTGCTTAGGCCTAATCACTGAAACGAGGGCTTAGGCTTAATCAACAAATTATTGCTATATTGACCGTGAGTCTCATTGACTCATGACTCATTGACTCATTGACTCATTTGACTCATAAAACATGCGTTCTCTATGTTGAAAGTTTACACGGTCAAATGCCCCACCAGTTCTCCATGCAAGAAACAATTTTAATTGAAGTAAAAAGACTTAGAGAACTACTTCAAAAACCTTTTCCAGCATTAGAGGCTGCTGTCATGAAACGTTTATTAATTTCTTTTTTTTAAGTTGAATGGTTAACCAGAAGGATTCACCCAGTCTTGACAAACTGGACGAGTTAAAAAAGATTCTGAGTTCATGTTTAATTTTGAGCAGTGTTGTCATCCTTGTACAAGGCTGTGCTCTAACGGCGCCCGGTCGCCTGAGGCGACTAACATATGGCTTCGTGCGAGTGATAAAAATTACCCGGTCACCAGGCCAGGCACTCCCGTTTATTCTATTTTGAGCAGATACGGCGGCTAAAAATTTTAATTTGCTGGTGGTTACAGTTTACGAAACCTCTAAGAAAAGGTTTTTTCTTTGTACGAAACAATCGGTTCAAAGGCCGTTCAACATGATTTCACATGTAACATAATCCGTGACTCTTTCCACATGACGGCCGGCGGCCGCACGAATTTCAATTCTTTCTCAAAAAGTAGCTTTAAATTTGGAACGTGGAGTTTGGCATTTCTTGGTAATAGTTTTAAAAAAGAGTTGTTACTGCTGCTCTGACAGCGCTAAAGCGCGGACGGCAAAGCGGAGTCGCAGTTTGTGCAAATTTAATATTAAATTTTTTATGATTTTTCACTGCTGCGCCTGCTTGGCTAAAATATGTGTAGGTTACGGTTGTTTGAAATAAAGAAATAAAAAAAGGGAAAGATATCATGTTATTTGTTGTTGTTTTAAAAACAGAGCAATCCCGCGTTGTCTTTGGTGTCGTGACAAATCATTGCATGCCCTAAACAAATAACGTTGTGACTGGCGCTTCGACCGAATCCACAAACATTTTACTGATGATATAAGGAAAAAATACTTAAGTTCTGTCCTGTAGCGATGATTTTCGTCCCGATCAAGATGACTTGCTCAAAAAATTAAGATTGATAGCTTTTGGGCCGCGGCGGTTTCATTATTTCACGGCAGTTTTCACAAAAGCTCCACGGGAATCAAGCGGCATTGATTCACGTTTTGAAAATTTATTTTCAATCGAACTGAAAGGTTTACCTCACTTTTAAACCTGAAAATGAACGGTGGCATTGCCACTTTTCTCGTCTTTTTCAAGTATGGCGTGAAAAAGTTGACGGGTTGTGGGTTTTTCTTGCACTAGCGATTTCGACGATCACCAGAGCGGTAGCAGCAATCTTTTGTTAAGAGAGAGACAGATGAAGATCTTGCTGCGTTGTTGATCTCAGATAACTAATTAATTAATTAATTAATTAATTAATTAATTTGGGCGACCAACTTGGAGGGCTGGGCACCCCAGCTGAAATTCTTGGGAGCCCGAAGGGCTCTGTGAGCACAGCCTTGTTGTATCTTGAATTCCCTATCAGTTCATTTAGGAACACAACACTTCAAAAAGAACTTTTTTACGTCAGCATTGTACAAGATTTACTAATAATTTTCCTAAGTTGCATACAATGTAGCTTTCGCTTTTTCCGTCCCTCTAGCTCTATGAAATTCATAGCATTCTGTCTCAGGTGATCCCACCACATCTGTACTTGCTCTTCGGTTAAGCGTCATTTCTTCACAAGAGGTTGCAAAGCTGGTGGATTATTTCAGTTCTTCAGTTATCACAGATGGTGGCACTGCTCTGATCGTCTTTGTGCTATGGTGTAATTTTAAATTTAGCGGCCACAACCGCTTTACAGTTGGTTTTTTCCTCATTCCAGACTTTAAATAATGGCATTTTTCATTTTAAAAAAGATAATTAATATAAGCTACTACTCGGTACAAAACCGGCACACGTGTAGTTGTGGCGAGGTAAATTCCTGTGAAAAAATTCTCTAGGAAATGACCACTGACCTAACTATCCTCTTGTCAAATGCCCAGGGTATGCCTGGGGGGGGGGGGGGGTGGAGATGGGTACACTTTGAATGGAGTGGTACATAATACTAAATTACAATAATTATTCTAGACATGTTGAAAAATTAAATACTAAAAACTTTGTGATAAATGGCAACATTTCGACGTTGGCTGAACATCATTATAAAGACAAAGTTATTTGAAAATTACAAGCTACGTGTATAAATAAAAGAACGATAGCTGATAAGGAGCCTGTATACATGTACATGTAGTAAAGGAAAGGAACAATGAAAATTAAACAAATTGATTGTAATTTTCAAATAACTTTGACTTGATTAATGACATTAACCAATGTCAAAACATCATTGTTTTTAACAAATTAAAGTGTTTAGTATTCTTTACCATGTTTATATTAATAATAATTATGTTTTATCGTGGTTGTTTGTAGTTAAATGTTTTTCAAAATCACTTCTTTGTAAATAACAAGTCAGAAAAAAGATAATCATAAATAAATAAAATTTTGAAAAGCGTTCCTTTATAGTTAAATTCTCTAGCATGTGCATTTTCAACTTTTTTTAAAAATGATGTTAAAGATAATACATGGAACTGTTTAAAATCTTTGTCTAAAAATTGTTCCAAATTAATGTTGATGGCTCTATGGAGGAAACCTTGCTGACCTGACTTTGTCTTACTTGGGGGAAATCAAGGGATTCTCTGTTTTTGTTGTTATGGTAGTGAATAGACTTGCGCTTTTGGAGAGACTCATTGACAAGTATGTGGGGGCCGCACTGTTCATGCACCTGAAGGTCATTACTGTAACAGTGTCTCTGTAGTGAAGCTGCTCATTTACTGGAAGCCATTTGATCTTGTGGTATTTTGATTTTATCCATCTGTAGAGAAAGGCTCTTCAGAAGGCAAAAGAAAAGACTGAATCTCCAGTTGTAATTAAGCCAGGATTGAAGAGAGGTAATAAATGTTTGCACAGGTCAACATAAAGGTTTTGTTTTGTAATTAATATGAAAACTAACTTTAAATCCACTTTGCTCAAAAAAGAATACTACACTGTAACCCCTTCTTTATCCAAGAATGCTCCTGAACTAAACCATTCACGCATGTCCTGATTATGAAAGCAATGACTAAGACTTGTATAATAATTAATTTATTATATAATTATATATATAATATATAATTATACATATTATAGACACCTGAAAAATTCAGGCAGCTTAAACAGAATGAGCCCAGGACCTCAGAGATGCCAGTGCAGTGCTCTCCCAACTGAGTTATGAAGCCACACAGAGAGCAAGACAATGATTTTTTTTCTTTTTTTCTTTCATTCATTGAGTCCTTTCACAGGAACAAAATGGACCCATTAAATTGACTTGCAGTCCAAACTGTGTGGCATCATAGCTCAGTTGGCAGAGAATTGTACTGACATTGCAGAGGTCATGGGTTCAAATCCCATTGAGGACACCTGAATTTTTCAGGTGACTATAATTTATAGAGACAACATATTAAAGTATTTGTTAAAGAATTATTGTCCATTTAAGTACAAGGATCACTTCCGCATTTCAACAACTGATTTATGTACAGTGTATATGTAACAATATTATAATTATAACGATAATATTCTCATTATGTAACAATCAGGCTAATAAATATATTTGACTTGCAACAAGTTTCTGTTTCATACATTTTTTTTTTCATCCATCCCACAATTACAAGAATAAAATACTTTTGTTGGCATATTTTCTGTGCATTTCTACTGCACTGTATCAGTTTGGTTACAGTATGTGTTCATTACCAGTCCTCTAGGCATCATATCCAGTCGTTAATGCTTACACTTAATTAATAACCCTAATCTTACCAATTCCGAGACCTAATTGTGATATTCCTCACCAAACTACAGGGGTAATGCACATACAGTTTCTTTTTGGAATAAATTATTATAATAATAATTATTTAGATGCACCAGTGGATAGTCCCCATGCTCCAGAAGATGCCAAGGAGATAGCAAAGAAACTGATTGCTTCAGGGGTATGGTTTTATCAATGTGTAGACACTAATAACTTATAAATTATTATTATACAATGCACACTGTAATAAGCAGAAGTGAGACCCATAATGGTCTTCCAACATATTCCTGCACAGCAACTTCTTTAATAATGTTCATAATTTACAGTGTACATGTATGCTCCAATTTGCCTTCCATTTAGCCTGTTCCAGGCTCTCAGATAGTCGAGAAAACGAAAAGAACTGCGTGTGAAAAGCAAGTGGGGCTTGGGTCGAGGCGAGGCGGGAGAGCCTGTAAGCATCTCTTTAAATTCTTCATTCCGGTATACCAGCTCCTGGTATACCCTCTGATTGGTCAATTTTGACAGTTTACATCAACACTTTCGTCATCATTTTGATTCACGCGCGGAGCCCGAAAGAAAGCGGTCAACTCTGTCGCCGAGTGTCTTAAAGTATTCCCAAACGTACAAGCCCTCAGATTCGAGCAAAAGTTGTGTCTGTTCAAGTTGAAAAAAACGATCCGTTTGCAATGCTTCCAACTGGTTTTGGTAAAAGCATAAATTTTCAGTTACTGCCACGCGTTGCGAAAGCGCTTCAATGTTGTGATACGACATCTCTCCACACCGCTTACAATATAGCATCACCGGGTACGATATATAGTTCGCATTTGACACAACTATTATGTCCCCTGCACGCCACAATTGTTAGCATTCAACGGCGCTCTCTGAAAACTCTGACGAACGAGAAAAAAACAATATTTTGTTATTCTTTCTTATGCAAATACTTGGCTGCGTATTCGAATTCACCAGCTAGGGTCAATTAAATTTCTGCCTTCATCGCCTTTGAAAAAATGAGAGCAAAAAGAAAAAACCACTTTGAAAGAGCGCAAAAATTTGCCAAAAACAGGCTTGTATTTCCATTGCATGTCTTAAAGCTTTAAAAGATCAAGCGATTTCAGGAAGAGAAGGTGATGGCTACGTGTCTGTATACTGCAAATGAAGCCATCCACATGAAATATCAATCTTTCA
>JALIRR010003853.1:27500-40198 GCA_023091755.1 Montipora sp. Colony 1 RG-2022 | reverse complement strand
GGTTTTCCCTTCTCAGGATCATTCTGGTAGTAGGATTTTTGACGCTTATTCTTACCCCAATACTTCATTTTTCCTGCATACAGGAGGAGGGTATAGACCCTTCCACGGTTTTTGACCGCCATCTTGGCTGGGGGACAAACAAGGCTAAATTTACAGTAAATGTATGGGATTTTGGCCGACTTTGAACCGCTGTAGCGCCACTAAGAAGAGACAGATTTCCAACTTTTGCCACTACTTTCAATAGTTTTATTGATATCATTCATTCAACAGAAAATAAGGCCATTAGGTAGGTATGACGTCCGTAAATTCGAATAATAAATCTCCTCATGTTGCTTCTTATTTCGCGGCAATTTGCCGTGATGATTTTAGGAGGGTTTGTATGAAATCTTAAAAATTCGTTTATGGTCATTGTAGCCTGAATCTTTTCTTTATATTTCATGAAAATAGTCTCAGTATAAATGTCTTTAAAAGACACTTTCACTGTGAAAAATTATCTTTTTAGGGGCGCTAAAGCATTTCAACGTCAGCCAAAATCCCATACATTTACTGTAAATTTAGCCGTGTCTGCCCCCAACCGAGATGATGCCAAAAACCGTGGAAGGGTCTATTGACGAGAATTATGAAACACGATAGTGACGCAATGCCTCTGTAAATTTTTAAAGATTCGTTGCTTCTTGAACCACTTGCTCTATTCTTCTTTGAGAATTAGCGCCAACTTTAACTTCTTCGCTGGAGGCTGGGGTTGAAATAAAAGACTGATTTATTCCCCTTTCCATTTTGGCGAGGTCTTCCATTGTAAGTTCCGTCTGGCATAGCACGTTTCTGTGTTGCTCGTCCAAGTTTTCAAATCGGTCCGTGTAATCGCGGTCGCTGATCACACCGGTGTTCTCTGCTGTACTTCCAGTTTCTGCTGATGAATGCATTATACCGATTTTACCTTCCTGCACGTCTGCCCTTTGCCTTTTCGCCGGTAGCTCTGTCACCATCAGTCATCCTGTTCTAATAAGTAAACTGTCCCGTTATGGCGTATATGATATGGAACTACAATGGTTTACTGATTATCTATTTCTTCCCAAGCAGATTGTTCAATTTAATGTTGTGATGCTGTTTGGTACCGGAAAACGTTTAAATTTGTATCAAGACTGTCAAGTCAAGTTATCAATCAATGATTCTCCCATCAACACCACTACATGTTATACATACCTCGGCGTGCATCTGGACCCGACACTTACTTTTGAAACGCATTTTCAAAAAATGTACAAGAAGGCAGCAGGAAGAGTGAACCTCTTACGGCGTATCCGTTCCAGCATTAATACTCTTAGTGCCCAACGAATTTATCAATCGATGGTTATGCCAATATTTACGTATTGCGATTATAATAGTCTTGGATGGTCAGAGTCCCGCTAACGTATGATCCGCTCCATTGAGACCCGAAGCCTCGAAATCATTTCCACAAAATGCAGTCCGCAGAACTGTGATCTTTGATTTTTAACAATTGACAACTTTTTACAAAAGAGAGCGTGCTGCTTTGTATTTGACTGCCTTAATGGAACTGTATGTTATCCATTCGAAGATTACTTTCAACGATTACATCATAACGCTTTAAATACTAGAAACAATAAGAAAACAGTAAAACTACCAAAGGTCAAACTGGATTTTGCGCGCCGTAGTTTTTATTTCTTAGGTGCCTCGATTTTTAATTCATTGCCGTTAAGTTTAAGAAATATTAATTCTAGAGTTTTATTTAGGAAAGTTTTGGGTGATTGTTACTTGTCATTTCTATTGTAATTTCTATTATAGTTTTTGATGGTTTTTAACTTAGTGCGTGTTTTTGCTTAATATGTACTTTTTTTATTATTAGTTTTTTAATTCTTAGTCAGCAGGACCCCGTTGATAACAGTACTTTGTACTGAAGGGTTATCCTGGGTAAATATTCCATTTATTATTTTATTATTATTATTATTATTATTATTAATTATCTGCCAAGTGTTGTGCTCGACGATCCCGCTTGTTTTTCCTCTCTTTTCGAGGATCCCTCTTTGCTGCAGACTGTTTCGGATCAAATATTGTCGGTACACCACACGAAATGACTTCAATCTTTCCGAAAAGCGCCCTTTTAAGGTTTTCTCTACTGAAATGTTGCGAACATATCCGAAGATCTGCAAGCGTCTTCAACTTTTCGTCCGCCCTTCGACAAAATGTTCTCCACTTTTTGCGTAGTTTCTGATCGGATGGAAAGCGAAAATACGAGAGATTTGGCTTGTTATGACTCCCACTTTTACACACTGCATAGTATTTAACCATCGTTTAACTACGACTAACGCTTAAAACGAAAACATTACTTCCCATCTTTCCTCGGTGTAAGTTTAAACTTCTCGCGCGCCATTCCCAAAGCCTCGCTTTCGTCCCCTTATTTGGTACCAGTGTCAGTCTGCACTCTGTCTAAACACTCCACTTGATACATGTAATAGTAAAGTACTGAATTGGATGGCCAACCACGAAATTTATTTTGGGAAATACCTCGGGCACCAGGACTGAGGTACATGCAAATCGAGAGGGATTGGGCACCAATACGGGGTCATGGCGTTCTGGCAGATTCGTAATTTCAGGAGAATGAGCGATCTCTCATACAATTGGCATTCAAACTGTGAACATTATACGGCTGACAATGTGTTTGCTCTCCTTCTTTCAGAGTTTGCAAAGCGTCTGGGTAAGTATTGTTATTTTGTATCAAAAATATGATGTGTCTAAATTGTATTCACCTCATTCTGGAAGGAAGGCGCTGTCCCCAGTTTCTGGACGCAAAAAGTTCGCGTGGTATTTGGTTTTATCATGACATAAGATGGTTATGACATGGATGTGTTCAGGACCATTTCCGTATTTCATCCACTGACAAGATTTATGCAGATGATACTAAAATCTATCACACAAGCAGTTCACCGGATGTTGATATCCCTGCTCTGCAGTGTGATCTAGATCGATTGGGCATATGGGCAAATAAATGGCAGATGCACTTTAACCCGGATAAATGGGAGGTCATGCGTATTACACATAGAAATGATAAAACCAAACCTATTTACTCGCTGGGAGGGCAATTTAGGTCGGTAGAGAACAAAAAGGACCTCGGAGTAAACATCTCTTCAGACCTGTCCTGGAGCATGCATGTATTTGCAATGGTTAATAAGGCAAATATGGTACTGGGTATCATAAAGCGGTCCATCGGAACAAATTAAAACAGCCAGGATGCGTTTTCGCAGCTCTATAAGTCACTGGTCAGGCCTATACTTGAGTATGCGGCTCCTGTTTGGAGCCCATACTTGATTAAGGATATTGTGGCTCTAGAATAGGTTCAACAAAGAGCTTCGCGACTCGATTTAAGGCAAAAACGCGGCGAAATGAGTTACGAACAACGTTGCAGCGTATTAAAATGGCAAACACTAGAGAGGCGGAGAGAATTTCTATCTCTGGTTCAATGTTGTACGATAGTTTTTGGTATTGCGCATCTTTCTTTCCTAGATTTCTTCGAGTTTGCCAATATTACGCGTACAAGAGCTAACCACGACTATAAACTAAAGAGCAGTTTGTAATTGTTAATTGTTAGTGGGGGTGGGGGGGGGGGGGTGAAAATAGACAAAAGAATAAAAATAATTTTCAAACCCGCAAAACGTAAAAAAAAAAAAGACTAACAGAAGGAAAAACAAAACAAAATGAGCAAAGCATTAAGACAAACAGTATTTAAGGCCAGAATATACGTAAGGCTGGGATATATGTATTAAGTTATATATGAACGACGAGGAACGGTGACATCAACAATAACATTGGTGAACACCATCCACAGACAAACCACAGAATCGACTGGGACTCTGCTGTATGTGTCACCAACAGCACTAACTACTACCACCGGATCGTACTGGAGAGCTGGTTAACTGACTTAGAACAGACACGAATAAACCGAAGCCTCCAACTTCCCGCACCCTACAAATGACTCATCGACGACATCAACAATAGACACAACACACTAATTTACTACATCACATTATTGCCTAACGTATTCATCTGGGCTCAACTGACAGTCGACCAATAGCATCACGAATAAGTTGACCAGTGAGATCTACGACCGGTGTTGTTATAGTATCTACTGACGTTACACAAATAACTTGACTTTGAAGACGACTTCCACTCAGGTTGTCGAAACATCAGTCAACAACTGTGCGAACTTTGCAAGGATGCGTGACTTTCAATCAAATTTACACATCCTGATTGGCGGACAATTTGTAAAAGAAACGTTGTTAGCTGACTACGGTAAGGCGCGTCGCACTGTAAATGCTGTTCCGCCTCAACTGCGAGGCATTGAGACGAGAATTTTATTTAAATTAGATCTTTTTTCAACATTTAATTATTGCACATACACAGTACAAGGCTCTCAGAAGTTCGGTAGAATTTAACTTTTCATAGTCATTATCACGTCATTGTTAGGTCTTTATTTTATACCTGACTCCTATATACAAGCTGTAAGACTCATCTCGTTAAATAAAGGCAGTCCATTCATCCACCTATGCAAGTATAAAGGGATCATAATGCGTAATGCCCAGATTATCAGGGGACTGGAAGAAGATGAAGGGAATAAATATCTTAGAATGTTGTAGGCCATTGATATAAAACAGAAATTTATTCTTTATCATACATTGAAGTGTTAATTTTGACTTCAGTCATTACTTCTTATAGTGCCTGGAAGCAAATGATATCATACTCAAATAGTCATAAAATCTTTACCTTAAGTGGTATTTCTCTGAAAATTTGTATGCTGGCTAAGACAAACAAGATCTTTCCAGATCTGGAATTTATAAAGTCCGAGTTTTAAGTTCACCAGTCATCAGTCATGTGACCAGTTGGTTGCAAATGGCCTATTACTAAGATCACCTAACTCAGCTTTGAATGACATTGGTCGAAGGGAAAATTACGTAACTGGAATAGGAAAATATAACCGCAGTCTTTTCAAAAAATGTATGACTTGAACTTTTGGTTAAAAGGATTGAAATTTCACGTACAAAATTTAAAGCTAAGGTCAAATTGGGAGGCAAATGTTAAAACGTTTTTGCAATTTTCTGCACTTAAAAAGATCACCTAGCAGTTTCGACACTTCAATTCTCAGCTAAGATATCCGAACAGATCTAATTTTTCTAGGTGGTAAGAACAGCTCTCTGGACAGTCTTTATACATTACAAGGAGCCTAGAAATGTCTCTCCAAGGAGTTGACTTAATTTGCTCGTTGGGTGCCCTTGAATGTGATTCTTGAAGGGAAGCTCCACACTAATAGAATATTCCAAAGATGCCAAAGTTGCGGTAATTGGTGTCTCTAAGTTTCTTCCAGGCAATTGAACATTGTCCGTGCGGTAATCACGACAGTTTTCTACCAACGTAAAAACGAATTTCTCCGATAAATGTTCCTTAGTTTGTGAGAGTGCTCACATTCTGTTATTCCCTTTTGGAGAAAAATGTTACCAAAATGGATTACAATTGTCCTACATTACAATTGTCCTCAATATCACACGGGATAGTGTTACGTTATCCTTGAAAGAGAAAGGACACATACAAGCTACCTCTCTACCAATTAAAAGACGAAAAAAAGTTTTAACATGCAGTTAAAATGACTCATAACTGTGCTCAAATTTTACATAGTGGAATACATGTACTTCGTAACTTAACTAGAAAAAAAAATAAGCCTTAAACCAAACTATATGCTCGATTATAATCTTGATATTTTTTTCTTCTCTTTTTTTAGCTCACCTTTCAGAGGATGGTAAGTGTTCGTATTTTCCAATGGAAAAGTTGAAATTACAGCGTGCGAGTATTCTGAAATGGCTTTGTTTTGGGCTATCTCCAGTTTGTACAGTGACCTTCTTATCCTTGTGGCTTCGGCCATTTAAAGGTGTACTCGAGGTAGTTTTTAAACCTTGCTAGTTCAGTCTCGTACTCCAAACCTGATTTCAAGTTTTGGGACTTGCGATGATCTCATCAAACTTAACTAATTGCCGCATGAATTCAAATGTATGCCGTTAATACATTGTTCCTTCACCATATCATCAATGGGGTTATCTTTGAAAACCGTGCATTAACCGACGCTTGAGTGAGCAAAGGAATAAAATAGAGACAATTGGCATCACGTTTACATAAAGCAGCAAACGAAAGGCTGCTGCTTGTTTTAAAAAAGGATGAAAATCCAGTTATTGGAATCCTTTTCTCTCTTTAAAGAAGTTGTTTGATATCTGTAAATAATAGTGAAGAAATGGATTAAAATCAAACCAGTTTCCGGTTTTTCGGTAAAATGCAAATTTCAGCTTAACATTTGCCTTTTACGATAAAAGCGCCGCTCATTCTCCCTAATAACAACAAACAGTGTTGAAAGATTCTAATGACATTTTCCTTGGCGTAGAACTAAGGATTCCTCGACATCTCGCGCAAAATAGCTGAATTTCTTCACTGCTTTTATCATTTACACGCAAAAAGCTGAATTCTTGCATAAACTGTCAGTTGTCCGTTTCTTTGCTTAGTAGTTTATGTGTAAACAGCTTCTTTTATAAACTAACGTTAACCAAATTCTGTCAAGAGGATTCACAGCCACCTTAATTTTGTGATTTGTTAATGTGGCTCTAAATCCTCTTGACAGATTTTTTAAAATTTTGCCGAAAGTTTCATCGTGGCCTCCTAATCACTTTTCAGCAATAAAAAAGGAGGGTCACCGAGTTCGTTTTTGTGATATGGGAAACTAAATCCAATATATAGGGTATATTTGCTGAGCTTTCCAGCTGCCACGGTAACGTATTACACCAAAATAATGATCACATCTTGTTTGGAAATAATCGGTGTTTCATATGGTACCATAACATTGCTGTTGCGTGATACAGTGTTGTAGCGTCATTCGATCGAAACAGAGAGCCTTTTAAGTGTTGAAACCCTTTCGAGCCTCCTTAAAAAGGTTATAGCAATGTTTGCAACGCATAGTGGTTAGTCTTGGGCGGATAAGGGATTAATATTGGTTGATTCTAATGAGTCGACTTAAGGAGTTACATAAGTTTTAGCTTTCTGTTTTCAATCGGGTGGAAAAGCAGCAATCAGCTGAAAGTAGTGTAGATAATTCATGTTGATCCTGAATTTACTTTGGAATTCGTGGACTGTCAAGAAGTTTCCATGGGGGTTCAAAATACCTTGACTAAAACAAATTCCACGTGTAACCACGATTTCCAAAATAAAGAATGGTTATCTATAGTTATTGCCTTATTATTCCAGGGTATACATTCATTCACCATATGTCTTGCTTGTTAGATTCTGGAAGTACTGTAAAAATTCCCTGTAGAAGGCAGGGAAATGCTTGTTAATAAGATCCACTTTATAATTACATCTTGATAGGAAGGATAAGCCTCAGAAATCTGAAAGATAGTAATGTGGGATTGCTTTCCATTTGTCTTCCGTATCGCTTAGTATCCTGCTGATCCAAGCGAGAAGTAGAGACTTGATTGTAATTGGAAAATCTACAAATTTGATTCCCTCTTTTTCATGACTTGCCTCTTAATCTTATCTTTCTTATTGCTCCACAAGAAGAAAAATAGCTGAACTTGGACTGTTCTGGTGACACTGCCAGGGACTGAAAGCATAGACGCTACGTGCACTAATTGCAAAACGCCAAGAGTTTTAGCTAATAGTGCTTTTTCATAAAGTGTAAGGTCTCTTGATAGCCATAAATTTAATTTCAGTTTCATTTTTGGGATTCCTGCCAAATCGTCGCTAAACTGCCAATATGGCTACAAAAGAGGAGATGAGGCAGCTCCTAAGACATGAAATCGCACCACTAAAGCTGGAAATTGATCAAATAAATAGAAGTCTTGGTGATTTAAAGACAACAGTTTCATTTTTATCGAAGAAATATGATGACCTCCTGGGCCAGTACAATCGTGTTGCCGAGAAGCTCTCTCACCAAAGTAGCATCATAGAGGGCCTCAAGAATGACATCCATAAATCTAGGAAAACTCTGAATGAAGCTGTCAAGCAAGCAGAAGGTCTGCGGTGTCCCTCAAGGAAGTTCGTTAGGTCCTTTCCTATTTTTGATATACATCAACGACCTTTCTAATTGCTCTGAGGAGGATCATTTAAAGTGCACCAAACCTCCCAAATTTTAGTTGGAATAAATGATTTACCATATCTTTTATAGTACATTGGTGAAAAAATTATTAGACTTGCTCAAGTCTAGTATCTTTTATGGCCCCTCAAAGTTTGAAAACTTGCACCTAAATGGCAGCCATCTTGGTTCAAGTCCGAGTAACGGGAGGATTGGGGCTAGTAGTTGCTATAACGTAGAAAGGAGAACGAATGTGTTGACATAGTTCACATAGTTCTTTTATGGTCCACTGTTGTAGACCAGAAAATGCCAAAAAGATGTATTGCTGCTGATTGCAGTAACGTGAGAAATTTAAACGAAGGTATTTCTCTTCATAAGTTGCCATTCTACAACGACGATCGTACAGAAGCCAAGAAAAGGAGGAAGAAATGGGTCGATTTTGTTCGACTGAAGCGAGCGAAATGGCAACCATCGCAATCTTCAGTGCTATGTTCCGAACATTTCAAGCGTGAAGATTTTGTTCGTTCAGCTGATGTAGGCGATGAACAAAAGCTCGACATTTCCAAGAGATGGCTTAGGACGGACGACTTTGGAGTGTGTGTTTTTCCGAGCGTTCACGCCAAAATCTTCGTTCCAAATCCGAACGACAAATCGAACCAAGAGAATGGTAAGATGCTTGTGATATACCGAAGTTCGTGTATAGCCGTTTATCACCAGAATTTCTCACGTTACAGTACATTACTACAACTGCTTTGTTGTGTTTTAGACCATTAGGGAGGCCGTCGCAAGATCAAATGAAGCAGAAGAACAAAGCACCGAAGAACTGGCATGTTCAAGAAACAAGTTTTCCCAGCACCTCAAATGAACCGGCACTGTCTGATTTCAGCGTCCTCGCGGAAACACCGATTTCAGGAGATGTAAATAATTCAGATGAAGAGCTAATGAGTGAAGATGTGGTGTGTGCGAACTGCCGTGTTTTGGAGAAGGAGAATAGAAGGTTAAAGAACAGAATTGTTACTCTTGAAGAGCAGGTCAACAAGCGGAAAGTAGAGAGTCGAAGATATAGAAGACAAGGTAGGAAAAGCTCACATGTACTTGGACCCTACCATTTTCATGTTTATGGATTTATTTATTTGAAGTAAGTTTTATGAACTTGCAAATAACTCAGAATGTTTGATTGTTAGTTCTCCTCGCCTTGCTTCTGTTCAGTAAACATAGGCTTAATTGGAATGAACATTTTTTTTCAGCAGCGCTTCTTGATTCCAGAGCATTTTTTTTTTCAGTTATAACTCGAACTCCTAGAGACAGAGACATGGAAAGAACTGAAGAGAACGTTGACAGCCTACCTAGAGGCTGTGTACCTACTGTTACTTCGGACTGTGAGATAAGTGAGTCTGAAGAGGGGCAAGACGAATTTGAAAACAGAGAAAATTCAGACTTAGAATATAATTCAGTAACAGAGGATAACACAACTGAGACAGAGACAGAGACAGATGGAGAGGGCTGTGAACATAGCAAATATAATCAGTAAGTGCTCATTGCCTATGTCACTCTAATAGTTCAAGTGTTTAGCTCTGGTAGTTAGAGCTTATCTAGTACTACATATTTACTCCAGAAAACATCTGTATTCCTCTTCATAATATGTCAACTTAACTTTGTTACAGGTCATCAATGCAGGGAACACATTTGCGCACTGAGCCCAAACATATTGTATTCCTATCTCAGTTGCTTCTCCACTTCAAGTTTTGCCATGTATGCCAAGATGACAATCCATTGATTGAAGCAGGTGGTATTGGAACATAAGCAGTTATTAAAACAACATGCAGCAATCCAGCATGCCGGAAGGAGAAAACTTGGTACAGTCAGCCACGGATACCCGGAACTGAGATGCCTGCTGGGAACTTCCTCCGGGTCGGCCACAAAGGTGTTTCGGATGCTCTAACATATGGGTCTTGGACATTTATCTCTCAATACATTCTTCAAGTGTTAAAGGGTTAGTGAAGATATTTCTATTATTAAGTATTGAAGGATAATCAGATGGCAGAATACATGTACAGTAAATTGTACTTTAACACTCAGAATTGAATCTTGACCATCTCTGTTACTTTGAATATTTTCTTATGGGTAGATGGTCCTTTTTTTACTTGTCATTTGCAGAACAAACTTTTTCCTGCTATTTACCTTTACTGGCAACATTACCAGACTTCAATGTTAGCAAAACTAAAGGACATAAAGGATGGAATCACCATAGCAGGAGATGGTTGCCATGATTCCATGGGGCACAGTGCCAAATACTGTGCTTATACAATATTCTGCTGCACAGTTCCCATGATAATTCATTTCTCTTTGGTCCAGGTTAGTTGTTATTCAATTTCTAATCCTGGTCAAATATATGCACATAATTTTTTCAAAACCTTGACCTTCAGGGATTAAATTTATTTATGAATGCCGTCACTTGATTCTAACTTAGAGTTTAAATACATTTGCCCATGTATCTAACCAGGGAAGCAGCTGCATATAATTAAATTGACTGCCAGTCAATGCAGGTATTGTGGGTGCTGATACCAGAAAGTGGTCTCACCAAAAGTGCAATGACTTCCAAAATTTATCCGGCATCCCTTTTACCTCAAGGCGCTTGGCAACATTCCTGACTACCCTACCCTAACTACGAGCTACATACAGTCAAACAAGAAAATAAATTATTTGTATTTGCAGTGGTTTATTAATTTACAGGTAGCTGTCATTTTTGTATTTGAAGGATTGCATCATGACAATGAGTACATGGTGTAATTTTTTTTTGTGCCAATTTAACTTATTCCTTTTTGCATGTTGACCTTAGAGGAATCCAGCTGGTAGTAGCACTGCAATGGAATTTGTTGGATTTCAAGAGTGCATGCAGTATCTGATTGGCTTTGGTCTTTTAATCACCACATTCATATCAGACAGGCACATCTCTATTGCCAGTCACATGAAAAATGTTCTGCACAATGTAGTGCATAACTTTGACATCTGGCATTTAAAGAAAAGTAAGATATTGTACTGTGTCAATGATTTTAACTTGTGCTTTTCACATGTGTATTTTTCATGTGGTTAAAGTATTTTCTACAAATTTTCAGAAATACGCAAATCACTCATTGCCATCTCAAAACTGAAAGGATGTGAAGTGCTAGGAGAGTGGATCAAGCCCTGTGAGAGACACCTTTACTAGAGTGCCACCTCCCCTTTTTTAGTGGCAATGGGCGTGTAATTTGGGCCAAATTTAAATCATTTCTCAGTCATGTGATTAATAAACACTCTGGATTTGATGACCCACTATTTAATAAGTGTGTTCATCGGGATATTCAACCTAGAAAATGGTTGAAAGCTGGTATGGGGACACTATTTTGATATTAATTTTGATCTGGGGGACTGTTTTTGTAATTTTTACTTGCTCAATTCTTTTTTCCCAGTGAAATATGGCAAACGTTAACTTGCTTGCCATGGACTGTACTTTATTTCCTCCCGGGAACCTTGGTCTATGATAAGCTGGTGGCGACGCTCACCGAAAACTCACTGGTGAAAGGAATCAAGCAAGCATCACCATTCGCACAGACAAGCAGTTTAAAATGATTGCTTATTCTTATGTTGGAATGTACTGCAGGTGACTTTCATTCTTTCAAGTACTACCACATCATTGCTAATAGCAGGACTTTTTGGGAGGGAAAGAAGGTGCTCATTTTGATGTAAATATTATGAAAACTATTTTTCACAGGCGCATCTTAGCTGCAGTACATTTCAACTTCAACTTGCACAGGGAGACTAAGAAAAAAAATGCAGATGGTGTGGAAAGGGTCAACGTTTCTTATCCCAAATTTAAAAATGGGGAAGCAACAGTGAGAGATGTCAGAGTTCAAGCTAACTTTGGTAATTTAGCTTGATTTTTAAGTTTTACTGTACTTTATTTCCTTTTTGTTGCATACTTTACCATGAAAGCATAGCACCCAATCTTCTTCACTTCTTTGGTCATGTTTCAACAGATTATGTAGAGGAGGTTTTTCAGACCTACATGAAAGCTAGCAAAAGTGACCTGGCAGAAGCTGCTGCGAAATTGCGTGAGAAAACCCCTGCTCCCATTAACACAATGCTTGAAAAGCAACCTAGAGAAGAAGCCCTACAGAAAAGAATAAAGAGGTGCAGCATTGAGGTCAAGGACGTCCCCCTTTACGACACCAGGTAGACATATGCGAATTCCTGACCACCAAACTGATAGATTATTGTTTCCCAGTACATGATATGAAAGAATTTACTTTTTGTTTTTACTTTAATTATTAGTGTCACAGGTACCAGAAAGCAGCGAGAAGCAGAAAAAGAAGAAAACAGCACCTAAGTGCAAATATTGCAAGCATCCATTAAAGTGATTAATTTTTAACTCTTTTTTTAGTTTTGTCATTGAGACACTTCACCTTGATGGTTTTTTTCCTGGGCTTTTTACAAGTGATAATGTCCAAGTTAGTATTAATTTCTCAGAATATGACATTACAACATACGCTACATGTGGGTATTTTTTATAAACCATCCAACAATTTGTTTCAAATATTGTATTTTC
>JALIRR010003853.1:7500-12500 GCA_023091755.1 Montipora sp. Colony 1 RG-2022 | reverse complement strand
AACCACGAGTAGTATTTTGGGAAATACCATGGGCACCAGGGCTAAGGTAAATGCAAATCGAGAGGGATTGGTTATCAATACGGGGTCTTAAATTGATAAAACCGCCAGTGCGTCATGGCGTTCTGGCAGATTCATAATTTTAGCGGAATGAGCGATCTGTAACAAACGATAAAGAAACAAATTGCTTGAGGCATTTGACTATCTCAGCTTTTGGTTGATGATTTTACTCTTTATGTACTCTTCGAACCGTTAATTTTGACTCCATTTACCCCTTGTCATAGTCCCCAGAAGCAAATAATTTCGTTAAATATTTATTTAGAATGACTGAGATCAGAACACATTCTAAGAAGACACGAAATCTATAACAGTGATGTAGGAAACAAATTTGAAGGCATGAAGGTTATTTGTCAGTTATTTGTAAGTTAGCTTTCAGTAAAATTAATAAGCAAACGTTTTTTGAACAATAAAAGGCCCGCCATTCACCTTTATCACTTGGCGGCCATTTTGAAGTCTGTGGGGAATAAAGGTTCTGTCTTTGTATTGTCTTTGCCCGTCCAGCCTCACACTGAATGAGAGGTTAGACGGGCAAAATCCTTTGTTTGGACAGTGAGTGATATGAGTCTATTGTCGTTGAAAAGAGAAAATTATCGCCTGAAGTTTGAACTTTGGCCTGTCAAGTTTTCTGTTACTTTTGAAGAATCTCAGTAGATGATATTAATTTGGCTCATTTGGCTCATCAAAACACGTTCAAACGAGACACGAAGTGTGCAACAGAGGTGAAGAACATACTTTATGTTGCCATTTTCGTGTGCGTATTGTCCTTGATCTAGCTACCAAACCGCACGTTTTTAGGTTCTTTATGACAGTGGAAGCTTCGGCGTAACACAAAGTAATATTCATTAGATAAAACAACTCCGGACAAAGCCGGTGTTTGATTTCATAGATTGACTTGCTGTGTAAACTGACGCCAATTGGCTCTTAATTTATACTATATTCAATGTTACATCGTTGACAATGTGTTTCATCTTCTTCTTCTTTCAGAGCTCAGAAGGGCTTTTCGTAAGTATTGTTATTTTGTATCAAAAATGTGATGTTTCTTAATTTTATTCAACTCATTCTGGAAGGAAGAGGGTGTCCCGAGTTTCTGGACGCAGAGAGTTTGCGTGGTATTTGGTTTTATCATGAGATGGTTATAAGATGGATGTGTTCAGGACCATTTCCGTACTTCTGTTAACTATAAGGTGTAACAATACGTATCATTTTTCAGTTGTTTAACTGTTTAAATTTAACTGAACTACATTAGTATATCACACATTCATTACGTGATACTTAAATGAGGAAAACAACCACATATCCCACTCATATCTTGTTCGGATTGCGCTCCTTTCTCTCCCTTTTGGGTTTTTCTATTTCACGTAATGTTATTCTGCTTGGGTCAATTGTTATTCAGTCTTGTTATGTTGATTTCTGGAACTTTCAATACACTTATGGTTGTGTCAATATGTGTGTGATCTGTGTTGAATGAACCAGTAGAGCCCCAGTGCGTGACGGAAAGAACATAGATTGCCTTATTAAATGATAACTAATCAAAGAGGCTACTTGTAGCCTACACTCTCTTTGAAGGATTTTTAACCGTTTTGTTTTTAAATCCACCTTCTTTCAGTGTTTCTTTGTGTGAGAATATCTTGCTCAGTACGTGCTATTGTCGTTTTCCTATTTACTGTGATTTCTGCTTGGTCCGCGGTCGTTATCTCCTACCTGTTTCATATCCAGTTCAATTCCATAGTGCGAAGTCCAAAGTCCCCATTACGTGACCTTACCATAGGGTTAAGTGCAATCGTAGAATAGTTGCTTACATTTGAAACTACGAGAAAAATAATACATGAAGTGAATCATATATTATACTGCGGATATGAAATCAAGTAAAGCTATGATTCTCGCAGCTATGTACGCAATTTTTAGCAATTGCTTATTCAAGCCTGAAAAATTCAGGACTTCAACGGGGTTTGAAGCCGTGACCTCGCAATACCGGTGCGACGCTCTAACCAAGTCAGCTATGAAGCCACTGGGAGCTGATCATTTGCGGGTTCAAATGTTCCCCTGCTGAATCATCACGACCGCTTAGCAGACGAGGGGAAGTGGGGGGGGGGGGGGGGGACACCTACCACCACAGTGGGGGCTGAGGGCCTTAGCTCCCCCAATTTCAAGCCAAAAGTGAAAATAGACAAAAGAATAAAAATAATTTAAAAACCCGCAAAACGTAAAAAAAAAAAGAAAACTAACAGAAGGAAAAACAAAGCAAAATGAGCAAGGCATTAAGACAAAAGAGTATTTAAGGCCAGAATATACGTAAGGCTGGGATATATGTATTAAGTTATATATGTATCAAGTAACATAAGAGGTAAAATATCATCGTTTTACGGTTGATCCACGTTTATATCTTTTAAATCTCTTCGAGAATGCTGAAAGTAGCATTTCCGAGCTTTAAGATTTCACAATGTTCTGGAAGAGAATTCCCTCAGAGCCCCTACATGTTATCCTCTCTGGCGCTTGCTTGTTATTAGCCCGTCAGTAAAAAATACGCTCCACCGTCCCTGTGAAACCGACATCAACAACAGCACAACATTTGAACATCACATTATTGAACTGACTGATCACAAACGAGCCACGACGAACGGTGACATCAACAGTAACATTGGTGAACACCATCTACAGACAAACCACAGAATCGACTGGGACTCTGCTATATTTGTCACAAACAGCACTAACTACTACCACCGGATCGTACTGGAGAGCTGGTTTACTGACTTAGAACAGATTCAGATAAACCGATGCCTACAACTTACCGCATCCTATAAATGACTCATCGACGACATAAACAACAGACACAACACACTGATTTACTTCATCACATAACTACCTAACGTATTTATCTGGGCTCAACTGACAGTCGAACAATAGCATCACGAATAAGTTGACCAGTGAGATCTACGACCGGTGTTGTTATAGTATCTACTGACGTTACAGAAATCACTTGACTTTGAAGATGACTTACACATTTAAACCTTTTCTTTTTCAGTTTACATTCAATTTTTTTTTTTGTCTGCTAGTCAACAGTTGAGATTCTGATTTTGGCTAAGCCAAAGTCATCAGCAAACATCTTCTAGGAGGGAGCCCTGAAGCTACTGCTAAAGTAGCGCTCATAACTGCGAAAGTGAGCCACCAACTTTGGCTAAAGTCTAAGCAAGCTAGGAACGAGGTTACGTCGGCTGTAGAGTAAGCCAAATTTAACCCGGCTACTTCTCCAACATTTTCATAGAAGTGCAAATACTCCTTGTATAATAACCGAAGCTAATCGTTGTTAGCTTGTAACGCCAACAAATTTATGTAATCCACTCAGCCAATCGGGTTCCAGTGTAATTCGAGTGTCACACTTGGCAGATACAAGACACCGCGTCTTGCAGGACAATTGCTTTTAGATTGGCGTAACTTAAAGGATTGACTTATCGATTTTCGGAATTTTGCGAACGTCTTCTCTATCGAATCAAGCAAGCCAGGACACCAAAGTAAGATTACATATTTTATTTACAATAGTTTTAACTTAGGAAATTTTGGTTCGTGTCTATCTCTAGAACGATTTAAAGTGATTCTTGACCTGTAATTAGGACGTGTACTGATAAGAGCATTTTCATTATTCTGTTATTAGTTCAAACCAACTTCAACCTCAATCTCAACATCAACATCCATAATCAAGAATCAGCCATCAACTTCAACTTCAAAATCTAACTTTAGCTATCAACCATCGACAACTTCTAGTAATAATCAACGACCTACAGATTTTCGAATCAAGAATTTTGCGTCAATCAATTTGAGACTTGCTTTAGAGAGCATTTGAATAAACGTTTAATCATTGGAACTTTCAGTTCAATCAGTTGCGTTTGAATTATCTATGGTTTGTTTGGTATGAAATCTACAATCGTAACCTGACCCTAACTTTTCTCTAGGCTTAATTTAGGCTCCACAAAAAGTTTTAATTCATTTGAGTGCGTAGGGAAAATGAGGATCAACAATTTAACCTTGCCAACTGAGAACGGATTTCACTGGTAACAGCTACTTCTTGAAGAAGTGGAGCGAAACAAGCGTAATTTGGAAGCTATTAGTCAATAGAGCAAATACTCCAACAACTAGCACAAGAGCATCGGTTCTCATCTCATCTTCTGAGAGGGAGCCCGCAAGCTGCAAGAATTTTTCAAGCTTTCATTTCGCAGATGCTAAAGTAGCGCTCATAATTGCCACATATCAAATAGTCATAAAATCTTTACCTTAAGTGGTATTTCTCTGAAAATGTGTATGCTGGCTAAGACAAACACGATCTTTCCAGTTATGGAATTTTATAAAGTCCGAGTTTTAAGTTCACCAGTCATCAGTCATGTGACCAGTTTGTTGCAAATGGCCTATTACTAAGATCACTAACTCAGCTTTGAATGACAAAAGGCCCACTATTATCAGGGAGATGACAAATTCATTGTTTGAACACAGGTCCCTTGAGATTTTCGGTCACTCACACTATCAGATAAAGAATTCGGGCAGGCTAATGAAAAAACATATAGACAAGGAAAATGGTATAACAGAAGTGTACATAACACTTTGTTTGGCCATTTTTTCTCTTAGTGACACTAATCTACGTGCCATAGGAAACACGTTCTCACTACCCGATTTCTTCTTCTAGGCTCGCATATTTGTAACGTGGTAATATTTTTGCTAAAAAGCCGCGTTTCTGACCGATTTCATTTCACTAAAAACATATGATTCAATAGTAAATAGTTGATGTTTTTGCTAGAACGAGTAAGTGAAAACTCGCTAGACTTCTGAAAGGAAAAATTACGTAGCTGGAATAGGAAAGAATGACCGCGGTCTTTTCAAGTCAATATAGAATTAAGACTGGAACGTTTGGTTAAAAGGACAGACATTTCACGTACAAAACTTAAAGGTAAGGACAA
>JALIRR010003853.1:0-2500 GCA_023091755.1 Montipora sp. Colony 1 RG-2022 | reverse complement strand
TCGCCACCGCAAACGACCGTCATAGTTGGGGATTCAATTATAAAGCGAGTTCCAGGCCTACTCTAGGACGTTAAGTTTCCTTAAGTCGCCGTAAGGGAGATGGCTCCTAAGGTGATTCCCTAGGAATAGAACTTCCGATGAAACGTCCGATGAAACTTCACACACTGTTGTAACATGTCAGGGAAATCATGAAAATGTAATCAAAAAGGGGGGTCACCGTGCTCGTATCCATGGTACGACGCTGGCGAACGCCGCTTTTTGAGCTACTAGGGAGCTTAAGCTCGCGCGTTTTTGAGACGCGGGCGGCAACCAGAAGACAACCTTTTGCGTGCCAGAACAGCAAATATTTTTTCCCCAGATTTTTATACTAATCATCTCTAAATGAGAAAAGATACTTGGCAATATAAATGTGGTTGTGAGAAAGCAAGTTAAATGGGAAAATAGCTCACTTCCGGTTTCCGCCCGCGTCTTAAAAACGCGCGTGCTTAAGCTCCCCATTTTGACAATTGCCCCCCCCCCCCCCCCCCCCCCCCCCCCCCCCCCCCCCCCCCCCCCCCCCCCCCCCCCCCCCCCCCCCCCCCCCCCCCCCCCCCCCCCCCCCCCCCCCCCCCCCCCCCCCCCCCCCCCCCCCCCCCCCCCCCCCCCCCCCCCCCCCCCCCCCCCCCCCCCCCCCCCCCCCCCCCCCCCCCCCCCCCCCCCCCCCCCCCCCCCCCCCCCCCCCCCCCCCCCCCCCCCCCCCCCCCCCCCCCCCCCCCCCCCCCCCCCCCCCCCCCCCCCCCCCCCCCCCCCCCCCCCCCCCCCCCCCCCCCCCCCCCCCCCCCCCCCCCCCCCCCCCCCCCCCCCCCCCCCAATTTTGGACAAATTTACCTCGATTTTACAAATGAAATTCAATGTATAACGAAGAGCCTGGTGTCATTATATGGTTAATTTCTCTGTATTCAAGTCTCGAAACCTTTTTTGGAACATGGTATGGACCACCTGGGTCTACAATAGAAACCATCCCAAAACTCGAATGTATCCTGAGAGAACTCGAAAACTACAACCAATAGGTCGATATCATTGGAGACAAAAACTGTGATGGAGGTGCCTCGCCACTTGATCATAAAACCCAGAGGCTAGTAAACATCTGCAATATAAACCAATATATAATATGGTCAAATGATTACACAGCCCACTCGCATAACCAATGACACCAGCAGTACAATTGAATTCCCTAAATCAAATCCAAAGTTTAGGACAAGTATTTGCTTCAAAAACTTTCATAATAAACTGGCTTTAGCAATGACCTTGCAGAGGCCCCCTGCGACCTTGCTATAACTGAACAAGATCCAAATAAGACATGGGATAAATGGAAAAGTGTTTTCAATTACATTGCGGACAGCCATGCTCCATTACAGAAAAGACGTATTGATAGGGAATCGGGAAAAAACTTGATGTAGTACCTGATCATTTTACTTTTCAGGTAAATAACACACCCCTAGATAGGGTGACTGTTTATAAATAATAATGATAATAATAATAATAATAATAATAATAATAATGATAATAATAACAATAATAGTAATAATAATTCAATAATAATTTTATTACTTCTACAGCGCAAAATTCATTAAGACATATGCTCTAATGCGCTTTACAATTATTACCTTCAATAAAATACCCATAGAAATAAATTAACTATGCTAAAAATATAAAAGTAAATCTATAGTGTTAATTATATTATAATTACAAATAGATAAAAAATAGATGAATATTTAACGTAACGAATGATAGTGACTAACTTATTTTCAAAACTTCAAACAAAAATATAAAATCTAAGCATTAAAATAAGCTTGCCTAAAAAGATACGTTTTGAGTTGTCTCTTAAATGTAATAATTTTATTAATAGCCCTATTCCCTGGCGGCAAGGCGTTCCATAAAACTGGAGCAGCAACTATCTCCACTGGTCTTGGCCGATTTTACTGTGGGCCGGGCAAGAGTATTATTACTATTTGATGTTAAATTATAAGTAGAGTGTTAATAAATTAAAAGATAGGCTGGTGCGAGGCCATGAAGGGCTTAAAACGTTGTTAAATTGAACTTTAAAATAATTATAAATTTAACAGGCAACCAATGAAACTCTATCATTACAGGGGTGATGTGTGCACAGCATGGCGTGTTGGTCAGTAACCTGCGAGCAGCATTTTGTACACGTTGCAACTTATGAATATGTATACTTGGCAGACCATATAATATCGAATTGCAATAAGCAATGCAACTCATGACCAAAGCTTGTACAATAAAGTCTTTGCAGCTTCAAAAGGGACGTATTTTTTGATACGCCTAATCTTGTATAATGAAGAGAAAGGTAAGTGGCATGTTTTGTTTATGTGGCTGTGAAAATGGAGGTTAGAGTCAAACCAAACACCTAAATTCCCAGCTTCAGTAAATGATGGTACAAGCATGCCACCAACTAAAAGACTATCAGTTCGGACTTTACTAAGTTATTGGCGAGTTCCAA
>JALIRR010003852.1:30000-40219 GCA_023091755.1 Montipora sp. Colony 1 RG-2022 | reverse complement strand
AAACAGAACATAAACAAAAATTTAAAACATTTAATTGGCTTATCGAACAGAAACAAACAAGCGCGAATTTTCATTGGCTTAGCGAACGCGGATGCAAACAACGCCATCCCTCCATGGAACTTTTTGGAAAGTTTCGCTTTGAGGTCATTGGAAATGCAGTAATATGATTGGACAAATCGAACTGTTTACTGCCCACATTAGGAGTTTTCCTGGCAGGAATAAGGAGAAGCTTTGTTTTCATCTTGCCAAACATTGGTACATGAAACAAATTGCGAACACGTTTTCAAGGTAATACGAAAGTCGCTCTATCCACGGAGTTGATATATTGACTAATGAAGAGAGATCGAACAGATGAGTCGAGTCTCACCGCGTTGATAAAGGGCTGATGCTTGAAACGACAACTTTCCAATCTTCGTACTATTTTCAACTTACTTTCATACATGTCCACAATACAGCTGCACAATAAGACTCGGGGTAATTTTCATATACTTAACAATGTGTCACAAGGTGTCCCCTTAAGGGGGAGATCCTTAACTACAAAACCATTGTCATGTGGGACTTCAAATGGTAATTTCTCGCGTTCCTTTAACTCCACGATTGTCCCTTTTGGCCAAGTGTGTAATATTCAACACCTCTTCCTCTGCCTGGAATCACAACTATATTTCGTGAGTCACATAACCAAAACAGAAATAGACTAAAAACGCAAAGAGTGTAGCGTTTTGTACTCTGAAAACTATGGCAACAGTGCATAAACACTCTCATATAAAATTTGTAGCATGGATTTAAAGAAAAATTAGTTTTCAGCGGAGTTAAATGTATGACGCCAAAGGGACTTATTTTGATACCTTTTCTGAAATATTTTCTCCAGTTTTTGAGCAAACAGCAATTTCATCCTACAAATTATGAACAATGAGAATATGGTTCCGTTCAGATGAAAAAATCACTGCTTTGTTTCTTTTCCTTAGAGTTTTTAGATGTTATTTCATTGATGCGCTACGTGGCCGAAGTGGTGTCGGGTATTCATTTAAAACATTATTTCAAACATCCCTCTTTATCAGCATTTGGCATGGCCTGAAAATTCCTCTTGACTTATACAGCACCCACTGTCTTTTTGTAGTTAAGGATCTCCCCCATTAAGCCTAAGAACTTCACGTAATTCCTCTTCGGTTAGAGTTCTGGTTGAGGTCATCACCATCATGCTTAGAGGGTGACTTTATGACGTCTACGCCAAATAACACGAATTTCATCGAGTAGCTTCATTGGACAACCCTCCTTACTTTAACCCAGCGAGTTGAAACAACCAAATTCTATCTTGTCAGAGGGTGGTCAATCAATTTGCCAATCTTTCGGCCAGGCTGTAAGTCAATAAATCTATGATCTATAGCTAAACGTCAGCCAGCCAGCCAGCCCTTCAGTCATTTATTTCGTCAGCAAATCAATGAAACACTCAGTCAGTCAAGTCATGAAGTCGCGCACCAGTGGCTCAGTTGGTTGAGCACAGGGCTGTCACGCGGGAGGTCGTGTGTTCAACTCCGGCCGGACTAACACTCAGGGTCTCTAAATAACTGAGGAGAAAGTGCTGCCTTTTGTAATTACATCTGCAAATGGTTAAACTCTCTAGTCTTCTCGGATAAGGACGATAAACCGTATGCCCCATCTTACAACCCTTCACGTAAAAGAACCCACATCCTTGTCGCTGAGAGTAGGGCACGTAGTTCCCGGTGTTGTGTGGTCTGTCTTCTGTTGTGTATGGCGGAAGCTGTTGTGGCGCTCTGTCACCTTGACTAACCAAGTTAATAAATTAAAGTAAATTATTCACCTGGCCCACTCAAAATCGTCCTGCTGGAAAACGTGGTTGGATATCATCGAGTCTAACACATCACGTGCATGTACTTCAATTGTCAACAAAGCTTCCAGTGTCTTGTGCTGATGAGGGACTAAGGGCGAAGTCACCATCTGTGACAGACTGTGGAGAACTGGTACGAGCTTTTCTCTTTTGCTTAAAAGAGCATCTTTAGGTCTTGTGGTATGGAAACATGTCAGTACGTCACGGTTAAAAATTATCTGAGACTGTTGAAGGACAGAAAGGAGGAATAAGTTTACCAAACTTCCATTATAGAGCCGTGTCAATATAACTATTGGTAAGAATGATTGAACTGAATGGCAATTAAATACTTCCTTTCATTTAACTGCCTACCTCTCCGGGCAAAATGGAATTGATGTGTGATAAGCTACTTAGGTAGGCAATACCCTGAGTTTCATACTACCTTTCCCACCCCTCCCCTACAAAAATCCTTTATTGGTCATTTTTCCTCAGTGAAAATGGCTAAATATTAGGCTCCTTAATTTGACCAATTTCCTTGAATGTTGACTCCACACTTGGTCAATAATAATCACAATTTATAAACATGAAGTTGTCAGCTCACGAAGTCACGGATACCCAGATTTTAGAAACATTTCTGTTAGACAAGTATAGCAAGAAGAGAGTATGGCTCCTAAACTATGGCCAGTTTCGTATTCCTCTGACCTTGTATTCTATGCTTCTATGCATTGCAAATGATTCATCAATGTACGTCCCATTGATAGTGTGACACACGTCTTGAAAAAAAGATGGTTGTATATGTTTTGTTGCAAATGCAGTCATGTATTCTACACTGGAGGATGATGCCTTGTGCCATGTTTGTTATAAAACAATAATTACAAAATGGGAAACCCTTACCACCGTGAGCACGGCTTGACCAGGATGAGCAAGAACCCACTCTTTGTAGTATGTAATACCATAATCCGATAAACACTTCTTTAGATGCCTGTAGAAAGCAAGCACAGAACAGTGATCTCGTAAAAGGCCATTTCCGAGTTCGTATCTGCCTCCTCTTCAAAGCGAGTCTAAGTGCGAAGTTTTTCTTACGAAAATTAGTTTTTAATCATACGTAAAGTAGAACTAATTACCATCACAAAGACTTCGCACTTAGACTCGCTTTGAAGAGGAGACAGACATGAACTCCGAAATGGCTTATTGATATACATCTTATTCCAAAATGGCCGCCATTTAAATATTCTTTTGTTTTTGTTCAAATTAGCCCTTAATGCAACAAGGGCCAATTTGTATCCGGATAAATCAGCGGCCACTTTGGAATAAGGTGTATTAGGAGCTACAAAGTATCAATTCTTCTTTCCAAATGTAACTTCTGCCATGATATTGGTTTCCCTCACTTCCAACTCAAGCTTCAGATTAATTTTTTTTCCTTTCACGTGACAACAAACGGTGTCTTTACTAAAGACGTTGCTAACAAAGAAACAGGGAAAAGAAACAATATATAAGGTAACTGCATGGGCCTTGCAGGGTTTATCTTGCTCTTAAGGAAGGTCATCTTTCTACACAATCCAATGAGCTTGGATACTAAGTAACAAATCAGTCATGTTACTTACATTTTAACAGTTTCATACATTGCTTGTTCAACATTAAACAGCCAGGACTCAACAGTTCCACGAGCCCTCAAAGTCCTGAAGAAAAATTGAGACAACTGAATAACCCCTAAGCTGGCATGTCAAGAGAGGAATGTCCAGTTGTTGTCCACCACAGGGAAAAATGGTCAATAGGCTACTTCGGACAATATCATAAGTATTGTTTTTGCTTTCTAACCTTCTGGCCCGTAGGCCAACCTAACATACGCAAAAAGCTAAATACATCACTGAACAAGTCTGTGCAAGGCCCTTGTATGTTCCATATCAGGGCATTATTTCCTTAAGAACGTAAGCCAGGCCATTTGCACGATAGCGGGATAACAATTGAAAACAAATGAAAACACAAAACGAGTGTGAAGCTTTACTTTCATATCAACGAAAACTAATTTCACTGATGTTTCACTCTTGAACTCGCATTTTCTTTAAGCCCTCTTACTTTGGCAGTTGGACAGTTTCTCCCTCCTCTGACGTCATGGTTTTTATTTGCGCAGGCGCATGGGCCTGACGAACTATACCAAGCTGATGAATATTGCCAAAACATTTTCTCAAGTGGGGCTATCCAGGAGAGAACACAATAAAAAAAATAAAACAAACAAACAAACAAACAACCAAAAAGAAATAATAGGCGACAACAATATTAAACACTTAATGACTTGTCCCTCGGGAAACAGTTCATTTTGTTTCCCGAGAATCTCACTTGTTTCCCCGACGCGCAGCCGAGGGAAACATTCAGATTCGAGGGAAACAAAATGAACTGTTTCCCAAGGGACCAGTCATTAAGTGATTTGTTATATAGCACAAAAAAAAAACGTGCAACGGCAACAGCAACGGCGGTCGTCGGTCAACATTCGCGGGAAACAGTGCACTGTTACCCTCTGACGTCATAGATTTTGCACTGTTGCCCGCTAAGAGACTTTTGGAGGGACACAGTTTTATTGTTAGATGTCATGTGACCTCGAAGTAACCAATGAGAGCGCACGCTGCTGAGGGAAAAAACTCAGCTATATAACATTGGCATTATACTCCCTTTGTTTAACTTTATGGTCTGAGTGAGAAGGACAAGGGGCACAAAATTAAAGTCGAAAAAATTACCATAATTTTGAGGCTGGGAAAAAGGCTACCTACATCTCATCAATCGAATCAAATGCAAAAGCATGGCATCAAGTCAAACATTCCATCCTGCCCTGCGTAACACAGCTAACCAAACTGACCAGTCATAACACAAAGAAAGCAGAAATACAGTAAAATGCATACGAACCTGCACGGCATTAGGATTTTTGCTGTTTGCCAAGATGTCAAGCAAGTCTTCATTGCTGAGGAAGTAAAATCTAGCAAACACAAGTCTCTTTGTCTCTAGGTAGTCCTGACATTAAGAGAAAAAAGAATAAAGTTGAAAATAGGTTAATTAAGCTTAAGCCTGTAAATTGAAAATACAGTAAAATCTCATGTATAGACCGTATTCATAAATGGCGGCTAAGTAATTATTCTTTTGCATTCATGTTAATCATCCCCACTAGCCTCGTTAGCACGAACAAAATTCAAAAGAATTTTTGCTCCAAAGTGAGGCTAGTGAAGACGATTAGCATAAAGACAAGAGAATAATTGCTTGGACGCCATTTATGAATTCGGTCTTAGAGCGTTTTCACGTGACATCACGACGTCTATAAATAACGGCGGTGTTGGTGTACCAAACTAATCCTCGGGAATTGAACTCTATTTTTTTGCAAATGCTTTCTTTTGTTTCAGTAATCCAATATGTCTGCTGGTCACGGGAGTGAAAACGCTCTGTAAGAACATAGACAATCTAAATTTGTCACTTCGATATCTACGCCAGAAGATACCCAAACCCAACTTATCCAAAATTGGGTGCTTTCGAACGAGAATGCATCTGTTTAAGGACTGAAATGAAAAAAGATGAAGGAAATGGAACGTATATTTTCAATGCAGTTTGATGTATCATCCGACCTAAAACGTTTGAAAGCCTTTTTTTATGAAAATGGATAATTTTAGAAATCGACCGTTGCAAAAAAGTACAGTTTGTAGTGTGGATATGGAAAACGAAAACTAAAAAACGATATCATTTAAGTTGCAATGTGTTTGCGATGACTCCTGTAGTTTTCGTAAATCTTTATGGATTTTATGGTTAATCAGTAATGTTCACCTCTAAACATCGATGGATTTTCTCCAAATGAGAGTTGCTTGCTTGCAAGACTTCCAGTACTCCTAAAGACAGCATGATTTTAAAACGGTTGTTAATCGTAATGGCTAATTTCCACAAATGTAGGGTAGGAATTTGAGGTCAAAAGAATACAGATACAGCACATGCATGACATCCTGAAAAGTTCACATTTTTGGAGTAAGGAAGCGGCTGAAATAGGAAATGGTCTCATAGAGGATATCATACGACATGAGAAGATAAAATTCGTATCCCCAAGCGACCATGTAATGCTCTGTTTAGTATCCAGATACTGATGAAATTTCCAGATTACAAAAATCTTGTTTTTCGAAATGGCGAACCATGTCACCAACCCGGCAAACATGCTTGTTGTGTAAGTTTAAGCAAGATACGAAAGTGATGAAAAACAAATCACATAGTTGGGAAAGTCAAGTTTCACAAGGAGCTGGCTCATATCCTTTGCTATATTAAAAAAGTGGAATCCATGTTACATAGATATCTACGTCTGAGAAACCGATAATGAAAAAGGAGGTTTTGATGAGTGATAGATTCGGGCATGAGGGTGATGTATGGCTCTGAGGGTCATATCCACGTTTGTAGTGTACATTGCTGGATGAACCACCACCGTTGAGTGTTTGATGACGAGAGTGTGTGCAAGGAAGTCTTCAGAGATTTCCCAGGTATATTTAAAAGCCAGTTAGAATGGGCCTTATTCGTGCGGCGGCCATATTGCCCATTGACAATAGATTTCGTACCCCGTCAGACTCGGTCAACACTTATTGCCATCCCTCAAACTGAATTTCCCTTTTTAATCAACTTACACGACATACAATCTACTTCAGATTTCAAATCTACTTCAAAGAAACAAACATTTCAATGTGCAGAGAACATTCAGATTAGGCGAACCAAAGAGTACAACCCGGATCGATGGGTTCTCCTTGCATATCCACTAGACTAACGAGACAAGCTCCTGGAAAGCCGAAATTTTTAGAGTATTGACATAGTAGTACCCAGCAAAACAAGTAAAAGCTAACCGTCTTCAAAGTGGTTTGTAGACCTAAATACTGTGGATCAGCGCGGCTTTGCTTAGAAACGCTATTTCTTGTTGAACTAAAGCTCTAATTGTGCCTGTTTTAATTCTTCTACAGGGATACGCTTCTCATATTAAGATGGGATATTGCGGCATGTAGTTGTAAGGAAATGTCCACTGTCAGTTTGACGGATAGCCATTAGTGTTGACCGTCAGGCTCGAGTTGAAATGTTTGGGACCGAGTTTCGGTGGCACAAAAACAAACGTTTTCAACCCCTCGGGACTCAACATAGCCGCCGTCTGATTAAGGCCTATGACAACCGCAGTAACCCCTCCCCAGAGGTTTGAGAGTACCCCCCAGTCTTGAGTTTTTTCTCAGTTTTTTTAGGAGCCACTGAAAACATGTACCACAAGAAAAGTGAGCACCTTATTAACTGTCTTTGCTCTAAATCGAAGTTTCAAAAAACTAATAACAAATGAATAACAAAATAAACGTAAAAATCCCTTTTACCCGCAGAAGTTGCAGCCTTCAACGCGTTTGGCTTGTCAATAGTCCGTCTCATGATATCTCTCCAAGACTTGTCCACTTGAGCAAAAAGTCGGGCTTCATTGGGTAACTGTCTGTAAAGGAAAAAAAAAATTACAACCACTCTTTAGGAGCAAGGATGGCACAATCGATTAGTGCAGGGCCTTGGTGCAAGAGGTCCTGAGTTCAATTCCCGGATCTTGTATCCTTGTTTCCACTTCTTTCCTTTCTGTGTAGCTACGTAGCTTTAAATACCCGTGAAACTGAGCACTGATGGAGAGGGGGGAGTAAAATGAGCGCACCGTCGACCTCAGGTTTGTCAGTAATTAAAGTTACTGTTACGAGTTATCGACGTTAAATATGGTTACTTTACCTTTTTTTTTTCACTTTGTTTTTTGGCCAAGAAGAAGATCATTATTTCGATTTCTGACTGGCAAACTGAATCTGTTTCTTTATACTGTACTCATAATTGTATTCATCTACACCTTTCTTTTCGCTTCAGTATCAACTTAGTAAAGCAAACAGGTCACTCCGCAGCAACCTTAACTATCAAGGACTAATGCAATGATTAAGTTACAGCAAAAGCCTCTGCTTTATTTGGCTAGTATGTTAAATTCTTTTTCCTACCTTTGAATGTCAGCAGCTGAAAATATGGTTTCTAAGTAAAGCCAGTTGCGCTGGCAGACAAGCCACTCATCTATTGTTCTGGCAAATAGCTCCAGTTTTCTATCCCACTCTTCAACTAAGGCCTATTGTTGAAAAAACATTACTCCAACAGCTTTCCATTAGAGCGAGTTTCAGTCAAGTGTCGTAAAACCAAAACCAAAGTAATTACTTTGGCCAATCAAAAAGGACGGAGACAATTCCGTAAACCAATCAAAACTCGAAGCAATTACACGTAGCCGACACAAAGCGCGGGAAATGTGCACGCGCAAGCCACGCTTGGTTTTGGTTTCACTTCTGATTGGTTGAAAAAGTGGCGCGAGAACTTTTAAAGCAATCACTGAATGAAGTAATGCAAAATCAAAGCAATTCGCTAATTACTTTCGACACTCAACTGAAAACCGCTCTAAAAATTAAACAAGTAATATGGGTTTTGCTGAGAGCCTGAGTTTCCTTAGGTTTTAGGACAAAAGTTGATATATGGACATCTAATCTTAATGACGGGAACATTTGAACTCCTTGTCCAAAAAGGCAAGAAAACAGATGCACACCCAAGTCTGATATCCAACAAGAAGTGTCGCGCGAAGTTTAGGCATTACTCATTTCTAGCTATAAGATACGTGGAACGACAAGCGTTATCTTTTGGTGAGAGTAATAGACCATTTTCGAATTCTCACAGCTGGACTGCATCTAGCATGAAATGGAGGCTGATGCGGGCAAATTAATTTGCATTTGAAAAGATTTGCCGCATTAGCCTCCATTTCATGCTAGATCCAGTCCAGCCGTGAGAATTCGAAAATGGTCTATTGTGGTTGTTTCACCTTACTTTAAGACCGAAGTTTAGGGGACTGTACTGTGATATTAATAATTTTATTATCAGTATTCAACAGAGTGAGCGATATTTTGGTATTCACAGACACAAGTGATGTTGAAGTTGGGAAGAGGAGCAAGGATACACATGTATGTGGCGTGCACATGCACATGCATATGCATGCATCGGCATGCATCTTATTACCTGCATTTATGGATATAAGAGTGCGTTATTCAGAAATCGCAGTAAGGTCATGGACTTCAGATTGGATGCTCAAGAACATCACATAAACGATACAATACTTATTCAAGTTTTGAGATCCCAGAATAGTTTGCGGAAAACATGCTACGAAGTGGAACACGACTGTTGACACCCAACCAAAGCAAGGGAGATAACAGTTCTGTGATGCCCAAAACTTTTCCCCCTTAAAAAGAAGGAAGGTGAACTATAAAACAAAGAAAACGTGGCCAAAAATATCAAATAAAACTGTAACATATTATAACTAACAAGTTTCGTTCTAGTTTAAGATAACGAAATTTCCATAGACTTGTTATATTTGTATGCATGCATGGTGAAAGATGTTCTTTGTAATGTAAAGCCAGGAAAATTAGCCGTAACCTCAAGTATCCACTTTCTGTTCTTTCTGTATATCGCCCTCATTCAGATAATTTTATTGAATCGACTTTACGACTTGATAGAATAATAGAAACTTTAGTTGACGGAGAAATTCGATTCTAGGAATAAAAGCGGTACATGTAGTACAGTAGTGACGATACCTTAATGGGTGTGACAAAACGCGAACCTCGAATGTTGGCGAGAGTAGCTTGACTCTCTTCCACAGCTGTAATGATGTCATCAGCTCCGGTGATGATAGCAATGTCACGACTAGGATGCGCAGACAAAGCGAAGTCTGTGTGATTCCAAAAATCCATCACCTGAAAAAGGCAAATGTTGTTCTTTCATCCCTTGATATTCATTATCATGTAGTTTTTCAATTTTTCCTCTAGATGTTACAAAAGGTTGGCCAAAATTGAATGTCGTCAATATGTCTTTATCGCTCAATGAATGTTGGGCAGGATTTATGTTTTTGTCAAACATTTCGACTCGCAATGTGTGCGACAGAACATGACTGGGACGTTTAGCCTCGACACCTTCATTATGTCAAACAAAATGGAGAAAAAAATTAACTTTGTGTTGATTAGTGTCCTTTTTTCTAACAATGTTGCTTTTCCTTAAACTTTCCTGAAACCCAGTCCTTAGTCTTTTCTGTTAAATAGCACATTGTCCTGTTTGCAAACTTCTTACACCATTACTCTTTTAAAACTAACAACCTTAACCTTTTGAAGCATTTCCTCCAATGTTGCTTCATTACTTGCTTGGGATGATATGTCTGAAATTTTCTCCTTGTGCTGAAACACCTAGAATGATTAAAAGAGTGACAAGTAATTTTTCATTCTCTGTACAAAACATTTTTATTTGCAATGGCAAATGGAAGTCTAGAGGCCAGATCTCAAAACAAGCAAACTCAGAGGGTCCTACTTTATGCGA
>JALIRR010003852.1:0-25000 GCA_023091755.1 Montipora sp. Colony 1 RG-2022 | reverse complement strand
GCAGATTGGTAAAAAAACAAAGCTGAAAGAAGGGAAATAATGTGTTGAAAGGGTAGTGGGATAAAAGAAACGTGAAAAAAGAGTGGACCCACAAAGGGTTGAGATTTGAGACAAAGAAAACAGGGAATAAAGGAGTGGAGAGAGAAAGTGATGGAAAAAGCAGAAAGTTGAAGTCCAAAAGTAAAAGCTCACCTTTATAACATTCAGAAGTACATCATTTCTCCTTGCAGCAATAACAGGGAGATGGCGGCTAACAGCCTCAAGAACCTTCTCAGGAAATGGGAGGCAATCCTTTTGAAATTGAGTAATGTCTACATGAAAAAGACCGACTCTCTTATGCAACTTCATCTCTTTCATGTCAAGTACCTGCAGAAAGGAATTAATAGCGAAATCAAGAAACAAGAGCACTGACATCCCAGATGTAAAAATAACAACCAAGCATTGGGTGACACTATATGTTATCTTTGACTTTAACACTTGAAACAAAATTTCAAGATCACTGTTCTAGGCAATAACCATCAGTCACGAAAAATACCAAATTTCTGGCCGTTTACTTGATCTGACATCTGACACGAGATCGTTTTGTTTTCGTTTTTGCCCCAACGCTTTCTATGAGTAAAATTCTTAATTAGACTGCGAGACAGTGGTCTCTAATTTTAATTTAAGTTTTGACGCTCCCCTCGCAACACATCTCCTTGCAATTTCGCACACGCGCGCATTAATTTCACTGCCACACAATCCATCGCCGAAACTAAAGACCACCCGCAGTCTAATTCTTGATGAAATCAGTGGTTTTTTTTTTATCAAACAGCATATTTTGTATTACAAATAAGAAGGCTTAACCCTTTTAGCTGTTGTGCCAATGATTAAGGCCTTTCCTAAATATTGTGATTTTGAAAAAAAAAATTGGGGACCAAAAGGTAATTTAACAATAAACATTTGCAGCTGATAAATGAAAAACATTTGCAAAAAGTTCTAAAAGAATTTTCTGAAAATTGTATTATTTTGCAGAAGACATAACCCACCTGCTCAGTGTGTTGATTGAGAACAAAATAAAATTCCTCCGTATTCCATTCTCTTTCTTTCAGGGAACCATCCACGTCAACTCCGCGCGACTTGTCCACCATAGCACAATACTTTCTATATTGCTGGTCAGAAATAAATATATCTTGATTAGATGTTTTGGTGTGTAGTATCGCTAAGTATTTTTACGAGTTGTGCTGTATTTTAACAAACCCGCTAAAGCGAATCAAAATACAATCTATTTGACTGAAGGAGACTTTAACAAGCTTTCTGGTTTATATGACCTAGATTTGTTTTCCTTAAATAGCGGCTCCGATAAATAAAGGTACTGCGTGTTGTTTGAAATCAGAAAAGTGAATAAATCTAAGAACATGTTTCTTTCAGGGAACCATCCACGTCAACTCCGCGCGACTTGTCCACCATAGCACAATTACTTTCTATATTGCTGATCAGAAATAAATATATCTTGATTAGATGTTTTGGTGTGTAGTATCGCTGAGTATGTTTACGAGTTGTGCTGTAAGATTCTTTATAATGCCATTGTATCATCTATGAAGGGCACTTGTGTCAGGAAATGCAAGCACTAACACCACAAACGTCAACTGCTTGGCATCGTTTAATGCTAAAAATTAGTGAATGCAATTTGCAAAATTAGTTACAATTCAAGGCCTAACACAATTCGAAAAAAACCATGCTGGTGTTCATCAGGGGTGATCTAATGCTGAAACGTGTGCGCCTTCATACTCAATGACCAGCTAAAAGGTCGCCGTTGTCATGGTATTAGGGAGCTTAAGCACGCAAGGATGGCACAGTCGGTTAGTGTGCGGCCTTGGTGCAAGAGGTCCTGAGTTCGATTCCCGGATCTCTTATCTTTGTTCCGACTTCTTTCCTTTCCGTGTAGCTAAGTAGCTTTAAATACCCGTAAAACGGAGCGCTGATGGAGAGGAGGGAGTAAAATGAGCGCACCGTTGACTTCAGGTTTGTCAGTTGAATTACTGTTACGATCGAGTTATCGACGTTAAAGATGATTACTTTAGTTTACTTTAGTTTTAGTTTAGTTTTTGAGACGCGGAAGGCAACCGGAGCAGAACATTTCACGTGCCAGGACAGTGACGTTTCCCAGATTTTTATACTAATATCTCTAATGGAAAAAGATACTTAGCAATGTAAATGTGGTTGTGTAAAGACAAGTTAAAAGGGAAAACAGTTCACTTCCTTTTGCCGTCCTCATCTCAAAAACGGCCGTGCTTAAACTCCCTATTAAGGATCGTGAACTCACTTATGTCCAAAAATGCATCTAATTAGCGGTGCACCCAATTTTGCCATGTCCAACACGAAGTGTCTCTTTAAGTCTAAGTCCTTGATACATACTTTCAACAATAAGGCAAGGAGCATGAAAGGTTAGCGTTATTTTTAGCTAAGAGTAATGTTTATCCTTACGTATGCATTTGGGTGACACTGTGACGTTAACACTTCACGACGCTTATTGAAATCCGCGTGCATCAAATTAGAAGAATTTCTGGCGGTTTTCAATTGAGTGTCGAAAGTAATGAGCGAATTGCTTTGGCTTTGCATTACTTCACTCAGTGGTTGGTACAAAGTTCTAGCGCCACTTTTTCAACCAATCAGAAGTGAAACCAAAACCAATCGTGCCTCGCGCGTGCACATTTCCCTCCGCTTTGTGTTGGTTACGTGCAATTACTTCGAGTTTTTAATGGTTTACTTTGGTTTTGGTTTTACGACACTCGATTGAAACTTGCTCTATCTACCGATGTATACCGTAATGTATGTGTTCCCAGTCACTACACGGTAAAAACCGTTTTCTGTGGCATCACTTAGTGGCGCTACGGGCAAACCAGTTTCTCAGTCGATTTTCATTTCTTTAGCTATCATTTGTCTTAAGTTTCTACTTTTATCCCAAACTAAGTTGCTGGGTTGGACAGGTATGATCGCTAAAAAAAAACCCATTACTCACCTTTGCGTAATTGAGCACATTTTCAACTTCCTCTTTAATTTGATTAAATATCTGTCCAACATCGTTTTGATAATCGGGATCCTGGCCAAACAGTAGCCCTGTATCTGGCCAAGCAACCTTTTTGGCCTTTTCCTCTTCCTCCACATCACGTGACAAAGCATATACAACATCACTGGCGGGTGGATGAATATAAATGGAAAGCTCTGGGTCATGAACCAAGCTCTTAAATGAGGCCGCTGTTTGTTCAAATCCGTAGACAATGTTAAAAATTCCAGCCTCGAGCTCCTGATAAGAAAGCAACGAAACAGGGAAATGTTAAATGACAGACATAAGACCATTTCCTACTTAATTTACATCAAACGTTTGGTAAAATCAAAGGGGTCTTGACAAACTGCGAGACATGCGAGTCTCGCATTTAAGTCCAAGCACCAATTTCAAATATCGCTGATAAACAATATTTAAGTCTAAGCACTCATTTTCAAACGGTTAGCTTTCAATAACTGCGTGGCTCGCAATTAGGCCGGGTGAGGGGTGTTTTTTACCTGGCAGGTTACTAAAGTTGGACCGGATCAACTCGGATTGCTCACCTCCAATCGAGCGAAAAACAGTTTTGTAAACCAAAACTATTCAACATTTGCCCTGATTTCACCAATGTTACAGTGTAGCTTAAAATGACCAGCTGGTTCAACGGGTAGAGACTACACTTATAATGCAGAGATCATGGATTAATTTCCCTTTCCCTTTGGTAGAGCATTACACCGGCATCGAACAGGTCATAGGTTCACATTTCATATTATATCAAACTTAAATTTATTGGGCCAAGACTATAAATTTGTACAAACTGAATAAGAAAACAAATAAACAAATAAAGCTCAAAACGAGAGAGCATGAACGGGACACTCAGACCCATGCGAGACGTGCACCCATAAGAGTATTATGTAAAAATAAATATAAATAAACTAGCTGTGGTGGCACAGACAACTCCATGAAATAGACCACGTACGTAGGCCAGATCTACATCATAAACTGGCAATAAGAGGGACACAAAAATATTTATCAAAAAGGACTTAAAAAGCCCGGGCTAGTGAACCTGTCGGGGATAGCTATACTACATACAGTGTTCCACAATCTTACAATAAGAACAAAATATGAGGCTTGGAAAGTGCAGGTCTTGCAGGTCAGGACAGTGAGATAACAGCCAGCTGTCTGGCCACGATTCTTACTCGGGTGATTATCAAAAGGATGGATGGCCTATAAGCGACAATTGCTTTCAAAAATTGTCCACTATTAGTGTGGGGATTACTTCTTTCTTCCGTCTATGACGTGCACTTCAAATACACTCAGTTAAAAGTTTTCTCCACAAATTGTTCACAAGGCAATGCGACCATGAAACAAAAGAAAAAACAGGTGAGTTTAGGAACAACAGATCACACAATACAGGGGTTTTATTGGAAGCTAGGTCCCGGGTACTAGCACCAGTCTACGCTAGGTACAGTACCCACCTTTGCTCAAACGAGGTCTCAAGATCAAAAGCCAGACTATATATAGAAGGTCCCTTCTACTTTAAAACTTAATGAAACCCCCGACAATACCTGCTCAGTGGGATTTAATGATATTAAGGACTTGTGCGTCTTCTTGATGGACTCGCTTTCATATGGCAAATCAGAGGTCTCAATCTCAAAATTTCCTGTGTTTGTATTGCCACGTAAAGTTCCATCGCCCATGTCCAGGAATGATCCTCCACCATTTTCAGGCCTAGGGGTGCCATGGAAGTCAAATGTCACCGTTTTCCTGTCAACTGAAAAGGTACACATATTTAAGGACATTTGAGCACTTGACATTTTCAAGCCACGGAGGCAAACCCGTAGGTAAAGTCTGCTACAAGCCTAGAAGGTGCATCAGGCCGGTGCTTATCTCCGGTTACTGTAGCATGAAGCGACTAGGAGTATCGAGTGGTCCGGGTTGGGGTCCTGGCCAGAGACAAGAGGGCCGTTTATACGAGAGAAAATAAGCCGCGGCGTACATAATACGCCAAAGGAACTGTTTATACGAGTATAAACTCCACGGCCAGGATAAGCCGTGACTTGAGAAAGCTGTGGACGTAGATTTTGTACCATTTACACGAGGTGTTCGCGTCTTATGTAAGCCGCGGCTTATTTTCTCTCGTAGAAACGGCCCTAATACTACAGAAAATAAGCCACGGCTTACATAAGACGCGAACACCCCGTATAAATGGTACAAAATCTACGTTCACGGCTTTCTCAAGCCGCGGCTTATCCTAGCCTGGGAGTTTATACTCCTATAAATAGTTCCTTTCGCGTATTATGTACGCCACGGCCAGAGTAAGCCGCGGCTTATTTTCTCTCGTATAAACGGCCCTATTGTGTTGTGTTCTTGGGTAACGTTACTCTCACGGTGCTTTTCTCTACCCAGGTGTATAAATGGGTACCGAAATTTAATGCAGGGGGTAACCCTGCGATGGACTGGCATCCCATCCAGGGGGGAGCAAAAATACTCCTAGTCGCTTCATGCCACAGAAACCGGAGATAAGCGCCGGCCTGGTGGGCCTTCTAGGCTCGTAGCAGACTTTACCTTTATGACAAGCAGCAGATCACCCATTTTGGGTTTTCCGTTTCTCGAAAACGCAATGCTTAATCCCTCTACTGTCAGTACTTTTATGCCGAACACGAAGCACCGAAGATCGCCACTTATGGAAGGGGGATTGGAAATTCCAGACAAAAGTTGTCATTTGAAATGGAGGCCACAAAAAGGAACAGAGAAATGATGTTTATTTGTTAATTATTAACAAATAAATTTACAGCTTGTTGTTGTGAGTTACAAGGAGCCAGATAGGAATAAATTATTTGACGATGAAACTACAGGAAGATTATATTGATTCAGATGAAGAGAGCTCGAACTCCGTCGGTCGGAAACCTCAGTAGAGAACATGGACAAGATAAGGTAACGCTGATTTCATAACAGGGTATTAAATTCTGCGTCGTTAATTTTCGCTAAAGCTTTTTTTTGCAGGTCTTTAATTTCGCGATCTTATAAAAATCGTGAAAATTAAGTCCTGTGAAAATTAGTACAAAGAAGGTAGTCCCACGCCGTTCTTATCCAAGTTATGGCTCGAGTGCAAAGAACAAAGGCCAAGAAAGCATTAAATGTGGCAAAACTTGGCAAGTCTTCCTAATTGCATAGTATAGTCACAAATAAACAATGAGAACTTGTGTGATCAGCTCTTAGACTACACAGCAAATTTCTTTATCGGGACAAAAATCAGAAATTTCTGTGAATTTTTGGGGATTCTTTTCAAACCAATTTTGCGGTTTGGAATATGCTGCATGCACGTGTACATTACAGAAGATATAATTACAGACAAGCTCGTTTAATGGAACAAAGCAACCCTGTGTTTAAGTCAGTTCTCAATTTGGGCAAATTTACTCACAAAGCTTAAGCATGGGCACAAGCAATAAGATGGAACATCTGAAGCACTTTGATCGCAGTTACTTTTTGCCAGTACAAAAGACACACTAGCAACATGTGAAAGTATCTGGTACATTGTTCTTGCACTTTTTCTGTAGGCGCCAATAGACCCTTCTCCAATTTAAAATGGCGGTAACGGATCTGAATGCACTAAAATTGAACTGGATGAAAAACTTACTTTAGTAAGCTTGCAAAGTTTCAGCTTATTAGAGGTAAGCTGAAATTGACAAATTCACAGCCGACGTTTGTACCCTGGGGGTATACGCTATACCCCCAATCATACAAACGTCTGTAATTTTTTCATTTTTCAAATTACATTTTCTCAGCTGATATTACACCTGATACGCCAAAACTTTGCAGGGTTACTAAAAGTAAAGGTGCTCTTTCTATTTTTAATATAAGTTTTTAATTTTACCTTACTTGAATTTTCACCGCCATTTTGGAGAAGGGTCTATTTCGTCCCCTTGATTTTTATATTGATCATAACACAAAGAAAACAGCAGAGTGGTTACTGGACTTGCAAAGTGGTAAGAGAACACGCCTCCCACAGATGTGTCCCAGCTTCATGTGAGGGTCTATAGTTTGCTGGGTTCTGTAGAGTACGGCTTGCCAAAAAGAAAACAGTGGTTCCTGTTTACCAGCTGCATGGAAATAAGTCCTGCTGGATGGGGTGAATACCTGGATGGATGACCGTCTGGGAATGGCCCAGGCTGTACACTGTGGAGAGTCACACTGGCACATTGGTCATGAATCATGCCTCCCAAATCTTCGATTCATTGTGAGCAGAGTTACAGACGATCGATCTCAAACTGACTCGATGGTTTTTCATACAGTTTTCCTCCCTCATGAAAACAAGCACGGTGACCCCGTCTTGCTCTGACATCAGTCATGGACCATTTTTGCTTAATGTCCTGTATGGGAATATCAATTGTGCTAAGTTTGAAAAAAATCTGGATAGTACGTCATTTTCATGGGAGTTACCTAAAACGGTTTTTCTCTGGGTACTGTGATGTTGTCCTCAAATCAAAACCTTCCCTTTGATGTGATCTGAATTTGCCTCGAACATCAATTTGTGCTCAGCTTGTTAAGGTTACGCTTACAGAAAGTTACAGTTTACATCCCGGTTGACAATCAGACAATCATGTTTCTTGATTACTCCACGCTGATGATGCTCTTTTATGCTAATCTTGTTTGAAGAAATTTGATTGAATCTTAAAACCGGATCTTTCTAAGATGCATTAAAATTTCTTCAAACCAGACAAGCATCAAACCATGTCGTCTATGCTATATGCTCCTCTAACCCTTATGGTTATTTCGAGCAGCCAGTACTCTATTTAAGTTGAATGAATTTCCACTTATTTAAATGTAATAAGAATACGAATAAAGTTTGTTGTGGCTGTGGTTGTTGTTGTTATCGTCTTGAGGAGCTCATAAGTACTCAATTAATAATTTGCAGCTCGTGCAAAGGGACTTGTCCCCATAACATTTCTTTATGATTCCTGTACAAGATGAATGTGACTTTTGACTTACTTGAACATTATATTATAGCTATAAAAATATCGCTCTATGATATTCTTACCAACTTCTTCCCTCACTGGGAAGTTTAACACCAGCTGCACCTTCAAAAGCTCCACTGATTTGGTGTCATCGTCAGCAACTTGTCCAAGAGCAGTGTCTGCTTTGTCATCAACTTCAAGGGTTGGTTCCATGAGACTTAAATTCACAATAGGCCCTGAATGAAAAAGAAAAGCGCATATACAGAACTTAAGATAATAGAGAGTGTGGCACAAACACGAATGTAGCCAACTGCGTTATAGAGATACCCCTTCATGACAGGCAAAGGCAATTGTATCCTGTAGGTTAGATGGAATATTAATTGTACCTAGGTAGATTAGGTTTGTTTGTGAGAAAGAGGAGAAATAGCAAAAGCAACAGAGTCAAAAAGGCCACCTTGCTTCAAACAAAAGCCTGGAAATGAAATGCAGTAAACTAACAATATTTGCTTCTCAGCACATGTTATTAGTTTCAAATTAAGGACGGTACCTACTAATTGAAAGGTATTTTTGCCCCGATTTATGATTACGCAGGTAGATCTTAACAAGTGTTATTGAAACCCAAAAAGAAAATTGTAGGTAACCATTTTTCAAAGATAATTCATGAACAATATTTGGAAAAAGCTGTAAAATACAAAGCAATGTATAGTGTTCTTTTGCAAATTGAAGCTCAATTATCTCTACAGAAAGCATGGTTATCCCCAATTTTCTTTTTGGATGCCAAGAGTACTTACGAAGATCTACTTTCTCTGCATGGGTTTAAACCTCGCAAAAATATCCCTGCATTAGTAAGCATCACCGATAGGAAATCCTGTATCCTAACCGTATCTGCAGATGCGCAGAGCGTATGCGCAATAACAATAGTATAGGCACCGTCCTTAAAGTTGGACACGTTTTGCTACATCGCATACACATAACCCTTGTTTGGTTTATAACCCTTTCCAATAACGTGAGGCTCGTAGTCGGCCGACTGGCTTAAAATTTGCCACGAGAATTTTCACTGGTATGAGTTTGAAAGCCATTCAAAGTTACACAATTGTAAGCTTTGTTGGAAACACTGATTGATCCACCTCACCATGTATGTCAATGGGACCAGTATCACGTGACCATATCGCGGGCTCAAGTTTAGAGCTAATCGAAAAGCTTATTTTTATAGCCTTTAAAATGAGATATTCTACGCCACATTGCTGTAAATATAAGTCCAGAAATGTTAATTAGTTTCATGGGTCTTTAAGGAGGACCCATGTTTCCAACCAAACGCAAATGTGACAAATAACCCGGGAGCTCCACTTTTAGGTTTGGCAAAATCTATATATTATTGATGGTAAACTGTAGCTGGGTATTCTATCGACATATGCGAGTGGTCTAACTTTAGGTGGGAAGCCAACGTCCACATCAGTCATGTAGATATTATGAGGCAAGATGATTTGAAAGAGGACCCTTCAGTCGTTTAGTGAAATCAATTTTAGCTAGACAATCCAACGTCACTGATACATGCCTCAAGTGGAAATAGTCTTTGAAGACAAAAAGAAAGGTCTGCTCTGAAATTTTTCCATAAGGTCGATAATCTACCGTGTGCAGGGTTTCAAGAGCTGCATGCAAACTCTCATTTAGGAAACAATTTGAGGTCGGCAGTATCCTTGCCTTCTGGGTAACAGCACTTAGGATTAAATGCAGTAGGCCAAGGGTATTGTTAGCCCGGCTTTTTTGAGAAACAAGGCACAGTAACTCTAAGGAACCAAGCTGACGAGACTCTAGAGATAATACCGCTAACCAAGGAATAACTGTGAGCAATGAGCAGTGTCTCACAGGCCGTGCTTAAATGATAGCACTTCCTGAAGTCACACATAATCTCAAAATCTTTGAGCAAGATGACAGTTGGTCGAGATCTCTCTCCAAGGAACAAAAGGCTGTTGCACTTTGCATTCTTCTATAAAGGATATGATTGGCCGTTTTTATGCTAGAGACGTTAAAATCGTCTGAGACGTTAAACTCGTTTCAAGACGACTTTAACGTCTAGTATCAAAACGGTGAATAAGACAAACGCATTTATTGTCTGACCACTTTAACGTATTCTGTTAAGTGCGTCGTTTAGACGCATTTAACAGACGACTTTAACGTCTCAGACGTTAAATGCGTCTAGTATAAAAACGGGACGCCCTTACTGGGACGCATTTAGCCCTTACTCGTCCAGAGAGACTGACACGAGTTAGGGTTTAATCCTGAAATCGAGGCTTAGCGCTTAAACAACATGGCGGCCAAGAAGAATTTGAAGGAGTAGCGAGGAACGAGGAAGTCCTTTCTTCATCCACGCTTCGTCCTTTCCTTGGTCTCTTCATAGCTACATGTAGAGTGCACAAGCTGAGTGCCTGAGCCACATCTAGTTCTTCGTCCATATCCTGCAAAAGCCGCTTTCTCGATTGATTTTTCTTCTTTAAGAACATTTGTATTTCCATATCTTGCCTTTCTTGGCGAGGTCGAGCAATGGACTTAAGAAGTTCTAATTCCGCCATGTTTATTTTGTTCGTATACTCGGCGCTTCAAGTTTATTTGGCGCCGAGTTTCCTCGTCTCCAGTGTCTTCCGAGGATAGAACCCAGTCTTTTTCAGAAAAAAGGTTTTTTTTTCTGTTAGGTCGTCTACTTTTATGCGTCCCGTTTTTATACCAGACGGCTTTAACGTCTCAGACGTTAAATGCGTCTTGACGACTTTAACGTGTCTAGCATAAAGACCGCCATTGTCAGTAAAATGTGCAAGTTTGATGCATAAATGACAAAGCGCTGGAAACAGTTTCAATCCTTAGAAACTCCCACCGCGACAGGTGTGGGAGAGAAGTTAGCACCATAATGATTGATTTAACAAGAAGGAAGCAATTCAAATAAGTCTTTACCCCCTAATATTACTATAACAGAAGTTAAGCTAAATATGGCTGAAGATAATATGTTCAATGATACCACAACAAGTCAAAAGAGATTTGGGGGGGGGGGGGTCAATGGATTTGATGATGGTTCCTTTTTGAAGAGAGTAACAAGCAAATTGAACCAGTAGGAAGATACCACATTGTACAATTGCTGAAACACGAGGGTGATCAATTCAGATGCAGACTGCGAAAATGTCCCAGGTATTCTTGACGGCAATTTCTCTTCTCGCTTTCAGATGAGATCTGTAGATCTATGACTGGATAGAATGGTAACGGAACGTTGCTCATAAAAAAAACAAACAGTTGATAATGCATAAACAAGGGAATGAAGCACTTGCAAATTTAATGTAGAAATGTCAGTGTTGGCATTGATGAGCTCCCTTGATCATCCTGAGCCTAGGTTGCTTGAAGCATGGTAAGCACAAACCAGTTTTAAATACCATGGATAGTTAGCTAGTACGTTTAGGTCACAGATTCCAAAGTGTTGCCTAGGAGTGGGAACATTATGATCTATGGCCAATAAGCGTATGCCTTATGATCCTGATGTTGAGATCTCCCTACATACTGGCAACAATTGCCCAAGTATAAGTAGTCGTGGGAAAAGATGATGATTCGTACAGTAAGAAAGCCCTTATGTCATGGCAGTTTGCAAATCTATAACTGAAACTGACGAGAGAGAATCAGTGTGTAGCAAGGTAGTCGCCACCTTTTCAAATAAGGTAAACGTAGTTATCGACCTCCAAAGACTTATTAAAGTTCTAAAGTTCTTGAGTCAGACTTTGTAGAATGTTCTACAAGAAGCAAAGGAGAAAGCGTGGTGAGAGTCGGATAAAGGCCTGCTTAGAAATGCAATTCTCATCTGAGGAGATCCGCTCTATTTTCTTCCAGCTAATCATCCACTATCCAAGCTGATCATGTGTGACTCACAAAAACAATTTGAATTCTGGGGACCCGAGAGAATCTATGCAGAAACTCGTCGAAAGTTCTCCGTAAACGCTTTGTGATATAACTCACACTTGAATTTCCGAATGTTTATGATTCCTTTCCCAGGATAGATTGACCTTGCACAGATTGACTATCGTGACAACCGTGACAACCTTGGGCAAGGGACTGGCAGTCCTTCTGGAAGTGCTGAACATGGTCTTTTAGCCAAGGTGTGGGAGGACACATTTAATTTAATTTGGACCACTTGAGTGAAGCATGCTGATCAAGGCACTCACGAATGAGAGTATTATCAAGTCAACCTACAAGCCAGATTCTGAGGACAAAAAGCTAGCTCTGCGAACTCTTCAGTGAAAGGTTCTTGGTTAAAGTTCTGTTACAGCAAAAGAATGTTAAGTCACGTTGTCATAAATCAATAGCACTTAATGGCTGTTCATTACAGGAGTGGCCAGATGTATAAAGCGAAAATACAGGCAAGACAGAAACTACAATAGACATCTTGGGAAAGTCCAGTGCTAATAGTTGCTGTGGAACTTACACACTTAATATTTACAGACACATCGCAATGGGCATGAGTCAAGCCCAGGAGGGCCGCAGAACACAGAAGTTGCCTTTAATTGCAACAGACACTTTTCTCACACTCAAGGCAGAATAGAGCAAGTGCCCGCAAAGATCACTGATCAGTAGACTTGTACAACCAACCAACCTACCAACCTACCTTCCTACCTACCTTCCTTCCTACCTACCTTCCTACCTTCCTTCCTACCTACCTACCTTCCTTCCTACCTACCTACCTACCTTCCTTCTTCCTTCCTTTCTTCCTATCTTCCTTCCTTCCTTCCCTCCCTCCCTCCCTATTTCCTTCCTTCCTTCCTTCCTTCCCTCCCTCCTTCCTTCCTTCCTATCTTCCTTCCTTTCTTCCTTCCTTCCTTCCCTCCCTCCTTCCTCCCTCCCTTCCTCCTTCCTTCCTTCGTTCCTCCCTCCCTTCCTCCTTCCTTCCTCCCTCCCTCCTTCCTTCCCTCCCTCCCTCTATCCTTCCCCCCTACGTTCTTCCTTCCCTCCCTTCCTCCTTCCTTCCTTCCCTCCCTCCCTCCCTCCCTTCCTTCCTCCCTCCCTCCTTCCCTTCTTCCTTCCTTCCTTGCTACGTTCCTTCATTCCTTCCTATCTCTCCTTCCCTCCCTCCTTTGTTCCTTCCTTCCTTCCTTCCCTCCTTCCTTCCTTCCTTTTAACAATGGTCCATGGGGTGGTCAAGGCCAAAATTGTTAGAACTATTCTCAATCTCTGTATGCCAGATTTTTTGTCCTGCATTTTTGCTCATTAGAATGCAACTTTTTTAGTATTAATTTAATGAATCATTGCAAAAACCCAAACTATCCGAAGTCACTTCATTTCATACGGCGATTTAGGCGTCTGATCATTCTCTAGAATTTTACAGAGATCAAGCTGTTTACAACGCCACCGCAGTAAAAACACGAAACGTTACTCAACTGGCATGATTTCTCTTTCGGTTTTAGCAGTATTGTAATTTTGATTCTTGTTTCACCCTCAACAAGAGTGTTGTTTTGTCGTTTAAATTTGCAAACGTTTGAGGGGCCATCAGACTTTTATCGGAATTTATACCAATCTTGCCGCTTCAATGATTCTCGAGAGATGAGACGAGACTGGTAGCTTACTTTTGAGCGGGACTGTAGTTTTGTACCTTTTAAAGCTACTGTGACTAGTGAAAAGAAAAGAAGCTGATGCAGACAATTGCAAAGCGAAGTGAGTTTAAATATTGTAAACTAAACGGGAAGTTTGACTGCCCTTAAATTGGTAAGTATGGTTAATGAGCAATTCAATCAAGTGTAATACTGCTACCTTGCAAAGAAGACGTTTTTACTTGAGCCAGAAGTGTTCTAAGAGCTGTAAGCACAAGTCTCCTGAGCAGTTCCATTACGAGAAAGTCTATCATTCTGATAAAGCACTTCAAACGGCGAAGAACACCTCTCCATTGAGACATCTGGGTAAAAGTTGGTTGGCCATCTCCACCCTTCCCTTGAAGTAAAGACAAAATAATATTGCAAGGTCGGTAAGATTTTTCACTCCTTAATTTAAAAAGCAACTTTTGAGCAGTTTTGCCTTGGACAGTTGGACTTGGTTAGTAGATATTTTTCTAATTTTGATTGTTTCTGCAAACACTTCATTTAAGCAGTCCTAATGGCGCTTTAATGTCCTTGGATTAGAGTGTCCTTAAACTATCTTTTACTGTCTAGATCTTCTTTTGCAAGTCGCATTAAGCACCAGCTGTAAAAATTGTGACCAAATCATGGTAATGATGGATCTCCTTCCATTTCTTAATAATTGTGAACTTGGTTTCCTCCTCAAAAAGAGACTTCTACTGAAAAAAATTAAATGGACCATTTCTTTACAGTTGTAGCTAAGTTACCTGGCCTAAGAATAGAAGCGAGGCTCCCAGTGACCCTGCTTTGATGCAAACCCTTGTGCTTTTCTAATGTTAATGTAGACTATAATTATTAGAATTACAACAACATGATTTACATGATAAAAGCAGTGAGGTCTGTATCAATACAAGGTCCCTGGCAGTCTTGCAGCTATTCGTAGGCGATAAGGTCACTGAGCAAACAACTGTAAAATGGCCTATTGCTCCAGTGCATGTCCCAATCAACATGTCTAGGATTGTAGGTAGTTCCTCCACAGCCTATAAAAGTATCTGCGGAGTTTCGTTCTTCCAATATACAGTGTATCAAAGAGTTTCTTAACATTTAACTACTTTAATGTATCTTGAAATTTGGTGCATGTCTAAGACAATAACTATTATCAAATAAATAATAAAACTAACAACGTATGCTGTACAAGTCATGTATGTTGGTATCTAGCACCAATTTTTCCCGAAAGCCTTCACAAATTTTCAGTTTGATCATTCTTTGACTGTCCATATGTTCCCAAAAAGCACTTAGTTTTCACGTCATGCAGTTACTCACAGTACTGGAAATATTAACTTTGACTACAGACAAGTTGGGAGTTACCAGGGCTGACTATCAGATCACTCATAAATAGTAACCAAACTTAAGGTAAACAATGTTAACAAAAACACTCAGACATTTATGCGACATCTCTTGCAACAAGCAATGTTAAACAGTGATCCAGACCTTTTGGAAAAGAAGAAAACCCTGAATAACATTTTGTCCTCATTTCAAAGTTAAAGATAATCTTATTGTCACCTTTTCCAATCTTGTTACCCATGTTACCTGTTTTCTTTTTCTTTGATGCTAGTTCTCTCTTTTGTCTCGGGTGAATCCATTCTGTCAGACCTTCCTCATCTGTGATAAGCTAAAAATGAAATACATGCATTTCAAAGCAGAGCGCCTATTATTAATATGAAGAATTTAGTAGAAGTCCAGCACCTGATGGCGAAGGATAAAGGATACACGTACATCAGGGACAACATGAATACATTGGATAAAAAAAGGAAGACCCCATTGTTAAGGTCAAAGGGTTGGAGTGGATCACTGTTTTTACATGTGTAGTTTTATTTCAATTGATAAATTTCTAATGGTTCCTACATGTATATTACCCCCCTGTGAAAAAGTCCAAAGATCAAGCACTGGGCCAATTTAGTTCAGTGATCTCTTTGCTATGAAGAATTTGTCATTTTAAAGGTTAACTACTAGCTCTTTTATTGTGAATGGAACACAGAAGAAGTACAGATATATATAGTAGCAAGATATATATAGTTAATCATGCAAATTCTGAATATTAATGAACATTGGCCAGCTGTGTCAGTAATGCCCTTGAAATTAAATGCTTTTTAAAGAGTTTGAAATGTCAGTCTTCTTTTTAGTTACACGTACCTCACAAGCCTCTTTAACAATTTCTACAACATTCATCCTCAACTTGGCCAGTTTTTCCATTGCATGTTCAGCTTGTCTTGACTGTGCCTCTATGAATTCATCAAGTGTGAAAGTAGCCTTGTTATCAAAATGTAGAAGACAGATAGCATGCTGTTTTTCACCAACTCCTGTAATACTACTGCAAGCCCTCTCACACAGTGCTCTAACGCGAAGGATAGCTTGTTGAAGTGCCTTTCTTGCGGAGAAGAGACAACTGCAAACTTCAGAGCTGAAACAAATACCAATTTCTCATTCATGTCATTCTCACACAAGATGGATAAATTCTGTATACTGTACAAGAAAATCAATTATCTGTTGAGGTGCTGAGGTGTCTTACATACATGCAGCTGTACTTTAGGACTAATCTTAGAATGATTCCTATTCGCTGGCTTTTGACAGTTGACTCTGAAATGACTTCTTTCCTTTTCCTGTCGCTTGGTGAGGATTTGCTCGTTTTCTTTTTAAACTCTTGCGATTCAAGACGAATTAATTGCCTAACTGGTGAATTTGACAGTAAATTTCCCTGGAAAAACCGATATCACACTCATCCCTTCGTGATTCATGCGATCAGTCGGTTTTTCGGGTGAAATTAACCATGGAATTCACTAGCTAGCCAGCGAAGAAAATGGCATAATTAAGCAATATCCAAGAAAACCAAAACACGGACAATTCCAAAGCCTTTTATTTTCACTAATCTTACAGCCAGTAAGAATAAACAACCCAGGACCTCTGATTTTAGGCTTGGCTAAATCTATATATATTATGGTCAATAATAGCTCAGTCGGTAGAGCAGCGGTGATCTAACCCGAAGGTTGTGGGTTCAATTCCCACCCTGGTCAGAGTTTTTCTCTGTCCTTGTGTGGGCCCATTTCCATCAGTAGGGCTAACACTCACATGGTTCATATGGGGTAGATACTTAGCACTTCACATTACACTCTAATCAGTTAAGCCTGTTCAGTATAAGTGCTACACGGCCAATGTTTGCAAAGACGTTATCCTTGCTTGTACTCGTACATGTTAATTGCCGTGACTTTAACATCTTCAGTTCCCACGGCCTCCTCTTGTCTGACCTTGTAGCTCAGTTGGTAGAGCAGCGGTGACCTAACCCAAAGGTTGTGGATTCAATTCCCACCCTGGTCAGAGTGTTTTTCTCTGTCCTCGTGTGGGCCCATTTCCATCAGTAGGGAACACTCACATGGTTCATATGGGGTAGATACTTAGCACTTCACATTACACTTTAATCAGTTAAGGCTCTATAAACCCAGTTTTAATTAAATTTCAATTCAAAGAACTAACATTGAACCTCGTCACCGTCACACTGACCTGCTGCTGCTGTTCTTCTGAAATCTCACATTGTTCTTCCAACAAGTGTAGCCTTTCCACAATCTGGAATCAAGCAATTAAATAAAACATTGGCTATACCAGCATTCTACTTAATACACAATTTAAATTAGTAATAATAATTGTTTTCAAAGCACCCCATCTCTGACCTTAACTTATGTTAAAAGACCCTTAGGCTAATAGGCTGGCTGGCTCATCATGTTTTCATTAAGCAGCCAATCATCTCAGAGGTCAGTAACATCTAATAATTTTATTGTAAAGAGTACATGTAGTTCTTAGTCACGATGAAAGAGCATGAATTCCTAATTATTGACTAATCAAGGCTGCTCACCTGAAGTTTGAGAATGTAGGAAGAACAAAGATTGTGTTGAAACTTTTCCTTTCATAAAGCCACCTCTTCAAGGGAGTTAGATCACTATCAAATCCCTCTCGGGTCTGAAATGAAGTTTTAAGTGCACTAAATGGCTAGTTAATTAAAGACGAAGATGTCACATAACATGCGTACGGGGACCTCCAATTTATTATTGCTAGCCCCCAAACAGTCAAACATTTGTTGATAACCATCTCTGACCTTTTAAAAGTAATTTAAACTAGCTGCCCTTGAACTTTCACTATTCTTGTATGAATAATTAGTAGGAAATTGTGCCCCTAAGAGCAGCACTTTACACTCTTGGGGTAAATGCAAGATTACATTAAAAGGTGTTTGTTAGGCCCACCTTCAATTGACAGGCTTTTCAACTGTTTGTTTTTGTTATGGAAATTCGTATTGCTTATCCTAGCGATCTAATTGGATGAATCTCAGCTTCCGGCAGAATTTTCCTATATGAAAATTGTTCCGCGGCACGCAATGCCTGTTGGTTAAAGGTGGGCCTTTAATATGTTAGCACTATGGTCACTAGGAATGTACTGTCTGATGACATTAAGGATTGACTACTATTATGCACATAGTGGATTGCTCACAAAAAACAGAAACATTCTCCGACAGACAGCAATATCTACAACAGGTGACTTCCCTTTCTTGGTTACCAATGAAATTGTAATTAACATTGAATTATTACATCGGAGCATTAGTATTACTGTAACAGCATACGGATTCCTCGGGGCATTTTCAGATGTGATCGATGAAGCTTTGAAAGCCCACCCATTTTGATCGATGAATCAACGGCCATAGCAGTTTCAAAGAAATTGATCATTTTATTTTCAGCACATATTTGAGGGGAGGGATAAGACTTCATTTTTGTGCAATTTAGAAATCTCACAAAGGGACTACTGCAGCAGCAATTAAGAGACAATTGATAGAATATTAATTCTTGAATATTAATTAGCTGGACCCCCAAAATTTTGTAATGGAGTCCCCCAAATGTTTCAAGAAGGGCCCCTAGAGGACCCCAAAATATGAAAACCTGGATACACCTCTGTACCAATAATGTATGTGGGTTGAGTTTGTTGGTTCTCTTCTCTGCTCTAAGGGGTTTTACTCTGGGAAGTCCAGTTTTCCTCTTCTCCTCAAAAACCTGTAGATCTGTAGTGTCCCCAAGTAATAGCCTCAGTGCTAAACTTATCACTGAAAGATCACTGATCCAAGACCCAGGTCAGTGCCCACCTGACTGAACAATAGCAATGTTGCGACAAGTCACTTTGTAGCCATTGGACTTCTAATTCAAAAATTCATGTCAAATAAATGAATTCATAAACAGTACTGTTAAAGAATAAGACTTTTTTGGCATTCAGAGCCATAAAAGTGAAATATGACATAACAAAATCCTTTTTGTCAAGACAACTCGTCCTTCTAAATCAATGTTAAATGAAAATAACTGCAAAAAGTCAAGAAAAAAAAAATGGAAAAATGGGCCGGAGCTATAACCTCTCAATCAACCAAAACCATGTGGCAGTAATGTTATTGCCACATGATTAATTTACACTGTATATGCAACCTAAAAGGTACTTACTAACTGAAATGCTTTGCTAGTACTTGAAATTGTTTTCCATTGAAATTACTGTTTAAAACCTGACAGACATGTACCTGCGTCACAGCAGAAGCAGTGATGGTGAAATACTGTGTGGCTGCCTGGGCTTCCTTTGACGTCACACATATCAAATCATAAGGATTGTACCGTGCCCCTCTCACTCCTTGATTTTTTGGAAGACAATACAAGAATTTTCCATCATCCTCTTTTATGTACAGTCTATTAATGTTGTTAACATCCTCATCAGGGTCGAAACCATCAGCAATTGCATCCAAGTCTGTGCTCATGTTTAGCCTGTGACGTAGCTTTCTAATAACGTCTGTTACACTAAGGCCTAAGAATTCATCATCAGTGAAAGGAACACTTCCATATAAACTTGTCAGTGACACATTAGCATTGACATCAGGTGTTTGCTTCATGGAGTGGGGAGAGCCAGAACGTGCAGATGAAACTTTAGGCTTGTGTGAGATAGGTCTGCTGCGTGGGGGTTGCCATGATGCAACAAAAGAACTTCCTTCATCGCTGATTGCACCAAGAGATGACACAGACTGTGCCTAAAATTAAAGAATAACATAATCATTCCAACACCCGTTTTCTTTTCCTTTCCTTTTCCCCTCCATTCATTTTGTTTCTCTTGCTCTTTCCTAACTTCTTCCAAGTTCCAATTAATTTTAGTTGGTATTGCATGAAGATCATAAAAAATCTCCATATTTGACCTTGACAATGGAGAACCATGACTGGTAGGAAATAAAGGCAATGAGCTACCAAGACGAAGGAGTCAAGTTGGAAAAAGAACCATAATTAGAGAAGCTTTCAAATGACTGTCAACATGCAGTAATTATATGATTGCAGTTTATCAACCAATGAATAGGAAAACCAAAACCAAAACCAAACACAACTTGCTGCCCTGCATTTCCTGAGCGCATTTGTTGTTAACTTGTGGTCGCCATTAAAAGGCAACATTTGTAAGCATTAAAGGTGTTTCTAGATTTGTTGCTGTGGTTATTGCATAGGCTAATGCTCATTACTTTCCCAAACAAAAATTGGTAAAATTGCTGCCTTTGTTCATTAAAAACGTTTGTCAAATCAGTGCAAAATCAATCACTTTCCAGCAAAATTTGCCCAGAAAATTCCTGCAAAATTGGCTGTTTGTTACCGATCGTTTTTCGACTAAATTTGCTCTAATAATTCCCACGAAATTACCACGAAATCGGCCATTCTTTCCACGAATTTGTCAATGAAAATCCTGCAAAATTTAATTTTTCTCCGCGACCTATCACAAGCACTGGTTCTTGGTTAACTTTGTATTAAATCATTGTGTTAACATCTTTGGCACGCACCTGACCAACTGATTTTCTATCATCTGAAACTTCACTTGTGTGTTCCATTTTTGCCATCCCAGGAGATATAAACTCTGGCCCACTTTTGAACGGATCACTCCCATTTAAAGACATCAACAACTGTGATTCTAATTCAGCTGAATCTGATGCTTTTGAAATGCTCTCTTTCCTGGGCTCCGCAGTTCCTTGTTTCACAGATACCGGTTCCTTGGGAAAGCCCTGATTTCTTTGAGCCTGTAACCTGTTGAAATCTCTTCTGAATAGAGTGGTTCTGTAGTTTCCCATGGCTGACCGGTTACCACTTTTGGTAGGTGGATGTGGCACAGCCTGGCAAATTTAAGGTAACAAAAACAAGTTAGAGTGATGTACCATCTACGTACAATCTTGGGCACATAACCGAGATATCAAATAATGTTGTTTGGAGGGGAGGGAAGGGGGAATTGTAAATAGAAGATTTATTTCATTGAAAAAATTAATTTTGTTTCGGTATGGCAAAAGAAATCTCAAAAATGTTGTCCAGGGCCCAGTTGTTCGAAAGCAGATTAACTTAATCCAGGATTAGCGTAAACTTTTGTTTCATTTTTTCTTTCGCTTATTTTTGTTTTTCAAGAGTGACCTCTTCTAACGTAACGTTTTGCCGAATATCAGCGTTGAACAGCATTCGGGAGTCTCCTTAGTTAGTTTTTAGTCTGGGATTAGTGTTAATCGGCTTTTGAACAACCGGGCCCAGGATTGTAGTTTGCCACGACCAATAACACTCCAAAAATAGCAAGACTACAAAACGCACAAGTGTGAAAATGCCACATAGATAAACTTAATCAATGAGATCTAACAGTCTCTATAAAGCGTTTTCACATGATGTCACGGCAGCCATGTTGGTGTTCCAAAACAAAGGAATGGCGGCCATGATGGTGTACCAAACTAATCCTCTGGGATTTGACCTCTATTTTTATGCTAACAGTTTCTTTTGTTTCAGTAATCCAATATGGCTGCTGGTCATGTGAGTGAAAACACTCTATAATCATAAAGTTTTCATGATCATAAAACCTATTGCTCAAGCTGATACGAAAATTCATGGGACCTGTTTGAAATAAAATACTGTCAATAAATTACATGTAGTTAAATTACTGTAGAATATTTTTTGAAACCTGTGTTTTAACAACTGATTGAACAGCACTTAACTGTTACCATGGCAACAAATTCCAGTACACAAATATCAAAAAGTTACCTGTGGAAAACCCTTTTGAGCCTACCTTATTTTCTCAAACAGTCAGTATCATGTTTCAAATTGAGTACAGTCTAAATAATTAATGGTGAATGCCTTGTTGCTGATGGAAGTGTAGTCAGTTTTCATCCTACCTTATTATAGGAAATTATTAAACGCTCCATGAAATTAATGCGAATCGTTAAAAGTCGCCTGGGGAACCTGAGGGGTTAATGATCTCAAAGTAAGAAACTGGATGAACTACATCTATGACATGAAAGACCTTAGACAGCAATGAGCAGAACCAAGGTTGCTGACCAGCGGTTTTCGTTAAAACAATGGTTTGCTGGGGGTGCTCAGTCTCAAGGGCTCAGAAAACCTGATTGTGGTCATTTTTATTTAAGGTTTTTCGTATGACATGGGTAAAAACCTTGATTGGGAGGAGCCATCAGTTGCAAGCCTATTAACATAATACATTATACAACTAACAAAAGTGTTACAAGTACAGTTTAATTTGAGACTAGCCCTGAAAACAAAATGAATCAATGGTCAATGCTTGCAAGCACATGTCAATCAAAGCAAATGCAAGTGAATGCAAATCCAAGCAAGTGCAAGTCCATGCAAATCCAAATCCTGAACCACTAGATGATGCTGCCCCATTTAAAGGACACAGTTTTTGAATGGATGAAGAGGTTGCAAACACCTTGACTCGTCACTCCTGCACTACCCCTCATTGATGACTATAAAATCATCTGACATTAGACAGAGACAAATCTACTCAGTCTCACTCCCTGAGGAGTCAATGGGTTAAATCTAGACATTTCATCAATATCTATATAATAAACAGAACATCACATGGCTGCTTGGGGATACAAATTTTATCTTCTCGTCACGCCATCGAGTGAGAGATACTTTCAGCACGAGAAGATAAAATTTGTATCCCCACACGGCCATGTAATATCCTCTATTTATCCATCAGTTGGAAGGGATCGAGACTGAAAAATCCAGACTTGAATGGGATTCAGGCCCAATTGACCACTGGATAACACTGCATTTCAAGTGGGTGTTGTGTTGCTTCCTGGTGATTCTTGATTTAGGGTTTTAGACTATAGACCATTTTGAGGTTGTGTGCTTAGTTACCTGGTCTATGAATGAAAGTGAGGCTAGAGTTGACCTTGTTTTGATATAGAGAAATCTCACTGCTTTTCTTAAGTAAATTCTAACTAATTAGCATGAGAACAACATCACTAACATAAGAAAAGCAAGGAGGTCTATATCATGACAAGGTCAACGCCAGCCTCACTTGCATTTGATGTACATTTCTGGACATTCAACAAACTTTTTTCTTTTTAGTAATTGCATATAATTATACTGAAGTCTCTTCAAACTAGACAAAACATGGTACTCTTAAAGAAGAGATTTACAAGAATATCAAATTTTGTTTCTTTGGTTACTGTTTTAACGAGCATTGTTTAGAGCACGTAACTGCAACTTCATGCAAAAAGATAGCGTCTGACGTTTCCATGACATCATGATCATGAAGCATTCATCAACACCATTTTCAAAATTAATAATTTTCGAAAGTAAAGGCTATATTTCGCAAATTATAAATCACCGAAAAATAAACAAAAGAATCCAGAGACATTTGGTTGTGGATCAGTCCACCAAGAATCTTTAACCTCATCTTTAAAACAAGTTCTCACCTGAGTTGATTGCGGTAAAGGTGGCGGAACAGGTCGAATTATCGCCCGATAAACTTCAGAATTTTCCGGTCTGTCATACAAACGCGACCTCAAAGATTCAATTGCTCCCCGGCCGTTGCTTACACTGCTTTTGGCCGGCTGATTTTCCCAGAACGAAATGTCATTCCTGCGCTCTCTACGAGAGAAGCCGCCAGTTCCAGCCGGGGACCCAGACGGACGACAGTCCACCTCGGAATTGTGGGGAACAATCGGGTTTGTTTCATCTTGATCGCCCATTGTGTCTTGTAAACAGAACGTTTGGGTAAGTCAGAGGGCAAAAAAGCTTTTTTATCCGATTTCCACTCTTTCACGAAATGTTATCTTGCAAATCATAGCACAGGGAAGCACTGGGCTGAAAAAGACCGCCGAGTATTTTGTTTCTTACGAGATCTTTCATTGGTTCATTCAGAAAAACCGCTTTTTGTTATAAAACCTTCTGTCATTGGTTCCCATTTTAAAATAGTTTTGACTTTTGTCTCTTCCCGATAAAAAGCTCCTTCGTTTTCTGTGAAAAAAAAAGTGTGAGGGAAAGCCAACAAAAACATGATTCTATGGGAATCAATGGGAATCCCGATAAACAACCGAGAAGATAAGTTTACGAAACAATTCTCAATTAAAGCTTATTGCCGGTCACTTCCTTCCTGTTTTTTTTTCCAGATTCGAAGCGAATTGAGCACTTATCAGGAATAAAGCGACCAGCAATGGCGATAAGGTTTGGCTTTTTAATTGAGAATTTTTTCGTTAAATTATCTTCTCAGGTCATTTATCCGGATTATCATCACTGTCTCATACATATCCTTATATTTTTGTTGGATTTCAATCACACTGAGCTTGGGGTTCCTGTGGCAATACAACTTGGCCAACTTACGCTTTTTATTATACCACTTCCGCGATCCACTTATTTAAAGACTTGAGAAAGCCAAACGCCTTGTCGACAAGGTGGACAAGCCACAAAATAAATACAGTGTAATAGCGCTAGACATTTTTAAATTAAGCTTCACAGGCAGCACTTGGGAGTCGCAGATTACAACGTGTGCGCACGCGCCCTGCTAAAGTCAACATACATACAGAATTTTCGATAAACTACAGGAGCTAATATCTTGGAGACATTACATTTACAGCTAAAATACATAGCATATTCAGATACCTAATAAATACATAATATTTAAAGCTATATTCATTAAAAAGAAAAGCCGCTGTACAAAATGCGGCCCAGCTGGATTCTCTTTTAAAGCCAGTAAACTCATAGGCACGGATAAAATCAGGTAGCGCATTCCGCAACTTAGCTGATACGTAAGAAAAAAAAGAACTAAGACCATAACTGGTTGTTCCAGATTTATTGAGGGACAGAATGTAATTTCCGCGAAGATCATGCATAAGAAGGGGACGGGAGAGAAAACGTAGTTTTCATATAAGCAGAAAAACCCCCGGTTTTTTCAAAAAAAATTCGATGAGGGCCAGTCTCGTGCTTCTTAAGTTGCCTCGCTCATGCATGCCCAAAAAGAATTCTGGGTAATTCTGCCATTCCGTGACAAGGGAATACTCCCGATTCCCATTTCATAGTTTTTTTCATAAGTGTCGGGCCATCCAGTCCTACCAACAAAATAACGCATCGATT